>JAOBRB020101635.1:0-23695 GCA_027575285.2 Zoanthus pulchellus
GTGAAGGGAAAGAGGAAGCGAGGACGACCAAGGAAGACATGGAGATTGCAGGTGGAGAAGGAGAGTAGGAGTGTTGGATTGGCGAAGGAGGATGCAATGAATCGAGCGAGATGGAGAGAGGGAGTGGAAGAGATTGCTGTCAGAGTGGGGTAAATCCGGCCACCCTCGTTTACGGGGATAAAACCGGATCAAAACTGGATTGACGATGATGATGATATGGATGCTTCCTCAGCTTCCTCAGCACTCGCTGCGCTGCCTCCTTCATTGCTTTTGATACCACTTTTTTTACCCGATTCTTCATTTTCTTATATCTGCCTTTGTTCGCCTCAGTCCCACTTTTACACATCTCCTTATGTGCATCCTTTTTTCTTGCAATCGCTTCCTTCGCATCTTCGTTCCACCACCATGTGTCCCCTCGATCTCTCCTTCCTTTTTCTTCCCACATAGTTCGTCACAAGTCTTCAAAACACTTTCCCTAAAACAGTTCTACAAGTCCGGTGAACCAGCAACCAACTCTCTTACTCTCCCTTTAAATCTTGCCCTTGTATGATCTTCCTTTACTTTCCAAACCTTCCTTCTTTCAATCACTTCCTTTCTTATCACTTTTTTCACGTTTTCCTTAATCAGATCTGTTACCACCAGCCTATGCTGAAGCTCACCTGGGATGACCTTCACATCTCTTAAGTACTTTCTGTTTCCCTTTCCCACCAGTACAAAGTCAACCTCTGTCCTATTTCCCCCTGCACTGTACGTCACTTACCTCTTCTCCCCTTTTTTTAATCATGCTTTTGCCACACACAACTCCTTTTCAACACAAAATTCTAACATCTTTCCTTCCACATTTTTTCCCAAATTCCATTTCCTCTATGTACACCCTTTGAGTATTGGAGCATAACTTTTATAGCCGCATGCCCTTGCAGGTGGAACTATTTAACCCATAGATGGAACCCTAACAGGTGCTACCACTCCGAGTAAGACTGGACCTGGGAACAATGGTAATTAATGGTAACTCCAAATTTTCCACAACGCCAAATCTCCCGATCTGAAGCCTTAACACTGGTTGCAGTTTAAAGTCATACCTAGGTCACACACGTAGTCAAAATGTGATTAATAAAACATAAAAGAGAAAAGAAAAATAAATCGGGCCAACTGTTAAAGATTGCAATTTTTCCCAACTGTTCAGCGATCCTTGATCTTTACAGAGAGGCTTTAAACTTTTTTTAAAGCGATTTCAATGACATTACAGTCCAGTATATGATCATATCATTGATTTTCGACCTCAAATCTTTAATCTCAAAACAAATTTAACTGGAACGATATACTGACCTGATCACCTTTGTTCCCTTTTGGGCCTCGATCACCTGTTTGCCCTTGTTCACCCTGCATATAAAATGACTACGTTAGCTAGCCTTAGGAGTAGTACAGTTCAAACTATCAAAGTAATCACATTGGCAAACTGAGCTGGTTTGTGCTTTAGCTTTTTTATGATTTCAAAGCTACTTGCCCGCTGTCCTGGAGGGCCAGGGAGTCCAATGTCACCTTTAGCTCCAGCGTCACCCTACAAAAAGACATTGTTTCTCAGTACTTTTAAATCTAAATCATGCCACAAATATTGATACAAGAACAATAAATAATATTTATTTAGAAGACCAAGTTGATGCAACGCTCAATCAAAAGTTATTTAACCTTTTGTCCAGGGTTGCCTGGAACTCCATCAGTTCCTGATTGACCCTAGAAAATAAAATATAATAGAATCATTGGGGAAAAAAATATTATAATCAAATGAACTTTGACTAAATTAAAAAAAAACTGCACACTGCATTCAAGTAGATTTTACTTTCATCAAGATTTATCAATCTTAAATGTTAAAAGATAATGCGCTACACTCCTCGTTGGCTATTTACCATCTCATATCTAACTTGGAATAATTGTTAAATAATAGTAACTACTAAAAAGTTTGAGTTGCCAATGTACAACTAAAATAAAAACAGATTACTTAAAATAATTAAAAAGAAAATTGTTAAAATGTTGACGTAATAATCGTTTAAGAAACAACTAGGCTTTTTCTTGTTTTTGTTTCAAACTACTTATTATACAACTTAAGGCGCTTTTGCGAGAACGTTGTTGTTCATGGTGAAGAGAGATTCCTTCTTATAATACTTCCTGTACTGTAACTTTTAGTTTTAGATATTGACATTATTTGACGAGTTCATTTAGATATTCAGCGTTATTTGCCTTCAATTTTTACTTTTAGACAAATTTACTCCGACGAAGGACTATCGTGCGATACGTCAGAAAGTATTCCTTTTTTCTACGGGGTATAATTTACATATTTATTACTAAATTATTTTTTTTTTGTAGAAACACCGACGCAGCTCAAACTAGTTTACTGCTAGTTAGTTCTTTCTCTAGTTTTAAATTTAGGATAAGACTGATGTTATCCATTTTGGAGGAAAACTTTCAAATCTCAAGGTATTGTTATCTCAAAATACCATTTGACCAAGAACAATACCGTTTGACAAAAGCGCTTAACGTGAGATTGGTGTAGGCCATACAGATGGATTTTATATAGGTGGATTGAAACGTGGCTTGGAAAAGAAAAAGAATTTTCATTTATATAGATTTTAGCTGATGAAGGGAAAAGTCTACAAAAACGATTCTCTGTTTTTAGCCTGGTTTCCATATAATTAGTAACACGAAAAGCAGGCTTCAAACCTCAAGATGTCATTGTTTTCATATTATTTTGTTAGATAACGTTATATGTTAGTTTAACTGAATAAATGAGGTACGCATGGAAAGCTTACACCAAAGGCTGAAATCTGAATTGGGTATCTACTCTCAGAAATCTTGACGTTACTCAATTAGCAAGAACAAAATGCATTATTGGACACGATCTATTAAAGAAAGAACTTTTATCACTAAAGGAAGAAATTTAAAATAGTTTCCTAATAGCTGCCGGAGTTCAGTTTGGATAGACCACTAGTAGAATAATATCTAATGATAGAATTACCTTTGTACCCTGTGGTCCTGTAACTCCATCTGGGCCTTGCATTCCACGATCACCTTTGTCTCCCTGGTGACAATTGTAGCAATAAAGTACTTAGCTTGCAAGTTGCTTAAAATAGGATTAATCAATAAACTAATAAACCTGACTTTAAAAAAAAAACATTTCCTATTCATCATGCAGTCGTGCTTTTGGGATTTCATAGTCATAATATATTATTTGTGAACGTTTAAGTGCCACAAGGATAAGAATAGAATTAGAATAGGCTTCTAACAGTTTTGGTAAAATTTCCGTGTTGGATCATACTACTCATATATTGTTTAAATCATGTAACTAACAATACACCGAAGCCTAATTTCTGTGTAATATATCCGAGGAAATTGCATGAAAAAACAGATACGCTCCATTACAAAAATTATCCTACCACTTATTTCAAGCTTCCATAGAGTTATACTTTCCATAGCCATAGCATAATATAGTAACCTATTTACAACCGGGTTCAAATAACGCACACAATAATTGCAGGAATGGAAAGAGAGCTCTTTCCAGACCATGTACAATTACAGCCCCAATCCAACCTGTGATGCTTTACATGGATTCTGAGTTTAAGTTTTCGATGTAGTCAAGAAGACGCACCCAGTTTTTGGAGGGAGAGGGTTTCTTCACTGTACCGTGTACAACATAGATAATTATGAGATTCCTCGCCATGTGCACTCTATAATATTTGTATATGGCAAATAAATTGAACTTGAACTTGAACTTAAACTTGCTTCAAAGTATTTATAAGGTAATGCCATATAGATGTTTCTAGAGTGTTAAAATCACTAAGACGTGTCTTCAATGCTGTGAAATGTTAACTTTCATTGATATATAGAGAATACTACACGATAGCTCGAACATATGAAATTTATATATTCTACGAGTAAACGTAATCAAGCGAGTGAAACCTTTTGTCCACGAGAAAAAAAACTTCATATGATCAAATCAAGGTGTAATTTTCTTTTTATTACATAGATGCGAGTATTTCGAAAATAGCTGTAACGCAACCTAACGCTACACGCGGGCTACTTAACTGCGATATCTTCACCATTCAAGATATGGAAAAATGGTAAATATGTCACTTGTATCTCGTATGTAGTTTCATACGAAACGTCATTTATAGTCAAACACTCATATCCGGCTATGTAATAAATATGATAAGTTATAAGGATTTGTAAATACCGACTAGTCTTGGTTTTTGGGCCGTGTTTGACGCATTTATCTATTTAACTAATTAAATTTTTATTAATCTTTGCCTTGGATGTAGACTACCTTACGAACGGCAGGGTGACAACAACAGCTAACGCCAATTATTGCTGGTTCAAGACTAAAAGGTTAAGAATTATTCTTTACATTAAGGTAATATTTTAAAACTAGTAATAATATGAAAAAGGTTTTGAGAGGTAGCGCGTTATATAACGAAACTTACTTTTCCTCCTGGAGGGCCAGGAACACCTTTCATTCCATCTATACCCTTATCACCTTTTGCACCCTTGTCTCCTTTCGGTCCAACCTACAATACCAAGGATACAAACATGGTTATGGGAAGTTTCACGAAGAATAGCTTTAATTAATATGACATTATTTTTATAGATTTTATGAAACTGTTTGAGCTCATAAAAAGGCTTCATTCGTTGATGAGTAGTTCTGTATCGAGAAACAACAATCCTAAGCATCGGAAAACACTGCACAATTTTTAACATAGTGCAAATTATGATTACTGAGCTACAAATCAGTTTTAGGAATTTAAGTGACAAAATTCACTTTATTTGATTTATTTACTTATAATCCAATTACTTGAATATATTTTAGATAATCTTTATATAGTATCAGTATTTTTTAACTATGATAATATTTTTATAATAAAATAAAAAAGTTGATGTTAACTGACAAGTCTTCAGAAACACATTGTAACTGAATAATCGTGGAATGGTTTAACCACGGAAACGTTCATTTCATCATAATAGAAAAAAACTACCCCTGCCTTTGGCTAACCATGTTTATAAAAAAGAATGGTTGCATTTTTGTTCTTACAATGGCCACATATTCTGGATTCATATGATCATGCTCTGAGTGAACGTTTATATTAATAATTGACCAAAAATCTCCTGCGTTGCAAAATGTAAATTGCTAATGTTTTCCCTTTTTCCAAAGTATAATTTATTTGATATTTAATGTTTTACAATATTCTATTTTATGTTGAAAGAGAAAAGTTACGCTGAATGAGAATGTAAAGTACAACAGCTAACCTTTGATATTGTTCTATTTCCAGTTCCGAATGATCCATTGTAGTTTTTGCCTGGTTCACCCTTTGGTCCTCGATCTCCCTTATCTCCTCTCTTACCAACCACTTGAATTCCCATTTCACCCTTGAAAGTTGCACGAAATTATTAATTTGGTGGAGAGAGGATATTACATCTGAGTTATAGAAGGTGCCAAAATAATCTTATATAGACTAAAAAACACCATTATATGCTAAAATCAGCATAGTTAAGCAATCAATGGGGGTTTTATCACCGTAATTGTGAATGGCTGGATTTATTCCAATCTGACAGAAATCTCTCCTACTCCCATTCTCCACCTCGGTTGATTCATTGCGTCCTCCTTCTTCAAACTAACACTCCTGTTCTCCTACTCCACTTGCATTTTTCACGACTTCCTCATTACTATATAATATTGCCGATCCTCAACAAATGATAAATGACAATTTTCATCTCAAATGACAACCCTTTTGATTTCAGGAACTTCCACATTCATTTTACTTCACCCATCTCATTCATGCTGACACAGCTGCCTCACAACCACTACTTGCATTCACCTTATTCTCCAAATAAGATAAACCGTTTCCACCTCTTCACACAACTCCTCCACTGGCAAAACTAATTCATTAGCTTGTTTCTTGCTTCTTCCACACGAAAAATTTCTCCTCATCATCATTTTTTTTACTTTCATACTTCTACCATCTATCTTCTCCCACAATTCACCATTACTGACTTGCCATTTATCTTTTTTCACGAATGCCGCATTGATTTATTTTACTTACTGTCAATTCACCTTCTGCACCATTCACTAGCGTTCCCTTCAGTTTCTCGCTCTCCAATGATCTGTTCAATTTCCAGAATTTCTACCTCAGTCCAATTATTTTTCCGCGTCCATCTTAGCAATTGAACACCTTTTATAATCGTGCCCACTTACAGACTCATCACTGCTCTCACCATTAACTCTGATATATTTCTATTGATCATTGCCCACTCCAATGCGTTTCTCGGAACCCTGTCAAATGCCATTTCCAGGTTAACGAAGCACATATACAACTTTTTTCTCTTTCTCAAAGTAAACTTGTCAAAAGTCAAAACAAACACAACATCTATCGATTCTTCGTCTGTCATAAAACCAAGTTGCATCTTATTCACTTTTACGATAAGCTGCAGTCTCCCCACTCCCCTATAAGTCCGATAACTCATTATATTCTCTTCCCCTTTGAAAATAGATATAGCATTCAAAGGCCAATCATGTAGAATTCCTCTTCCATTCAAAACACCCTGATACAGCTCCACACCAATCTCCCCACTTGCCGCAAACACTTCATCACTTACTTCCGAGGTTCTGGCAGCTTTTCCAGCTTTCATTTCTCTTGTTTAGTTTTAATAACTAAATAGCTTAGATAGTTCAATAACATGCCCATGGTCCTTTCCTCAATGCTAAAACATAATTATAACTTTTAAATTTCGAGTTCACAGTATTATCGGCAGTTGTAGTCACCCTACAGAATAGTATCTTTAAAATATGTTTTAATTCTTTTTTTCTGAATTCAAAGAAATAATAAAAGGGGCTAGCATGCTTGACAAATTTGACAGATATGTCTGGCAATAATTGATCATGTCCAGCTAAGACTTGAGCTCTGACACGTTCTTCGATGGTAGTTCATTGTTGATGGTATTCGATTCATCCACCATAGGTTAAGTACTTTTCATGCTAACTCGGTGACCCAGTTAAGTTACTCGAGATTAGGCTTTTACACAAGTTGCTCAGCAACGTTTTGGAACTTTTGCCTTTTCGAGGAACTTTTAAAAACAACTTTCGATTTTGAACAACTTTGAGGCAAATTCTTTTAATTCGAGAAAATATATCTCTCTTAAGAAACAAAAAGCCTTTTTTTGCATAATCTTCTGAAAAAAATGCCAATGAAGCATTTTTTCGCTCATCAGCACGAGATTGCACTCGTGGAAACTGTATAAGCATCTGTTATGCTGCGAGGAGAAAGATCCTGTGATTCATCATATTGGACACAAGTATAAAAACTGCAGTCGTTGAATTTGTATATAATTTGTTTCAAGATGTTTAGTTGATAATGAAAACAGACATTATTCAAGTTATATTAGGATGATTAGATGATAATGAAAACAGGCATGAAATTTACTGATTTAATATTCTTACCGAAATCAGTTTCGTGTTAACATAAATAGTTTTTGGAAAACAATCTAAAAAAGATAATAAAAGCGAGTTTTCATCGTGAGAGCAAAAATATGTCAGCGATGTGATGCGACGTCATTGCGTCCATCGCATGCTGTCCATTCAGACTCGAAGTTCGATTTATTAACACTTTACATAAACTTTTTATGACACAAATACAAGCTCTTTACAATTAAATTAGACGAGAAAGATCAATTGTTGTGTATTGGAAGTGTACTAACTATTCCGCCAGAACAAAAGAAAAAAAAACACCAGCTATCATTTTATACATAAAGAAACTTTTGCCTGGATTAAAAAAATTCAAAGACCAAATTGGGAAGAGTGTGGACAATGACAACTGCCGTGTATGCACCATCAACTTCACTAAAGATTGTATGGAATTGTCGGATTTCAAAACGGTTCTAACAGATGAAAAAGGACAGCGCCGACGGACTCGGAAAAAAATTTCTTCTGAGGATTTTCGCGCCTAACCGGCCGAAGTCAAAGCCGGCAAAGAAAATAGGTAAAACAAGAGAAAACTAGTGCTAAACATGAGTTGCAGCTTGAGGTAAGAGAAATTTCAATTCCAACGGAATCTAAGACGTGTATATATCTATGAATAATCCAGTTCAACCCAAAACGCGTGTTTCTCGTGCATTAATTTTATCCTGATTTAAACAAGTTATCAAATCTTATGCTGCAGATTTCAGAAATTTTTTTGTGAAGTCATATATCTGATTTCATGCAAAAACAACAGACAAGAAATAACGGCAAGCAATGACTATGATTTATATGATTTTAAATAGCATATAAACAGGAGAGTCGCTGATATGATTGGCCAGTGAGCTTGGAATTCTACATGCTTCTTTATACATACTGAGTACGGTGAAGAACAAATCCGTTGGTGGAAAATATGCAAGTTTCATGGTGCGATGTAAATTTCGAATTTTATGAAACTGATGCTATTAAGATTCGGACGGGTAAAAAATAAATTTATTGCGTTTTCGATTCTTATTTCCTACAAAAAATCTGTGATATTTTTTCTAAATCAAGAAATATAAAACCTGATGATATCTTGCCGTAAATTGCTGTCCTTGTATTTCATGAAAACAAAACTTAACAGAGCATTTAATTTTAATTATTTGTGTTGTACGAGCTTCAAAATAACATGTAGTAAAGGAAAGAAACATATGATAGCTGGATTTTTTACTTCCGACGTTTGATGATTCGATTTATATTTGATGGCCCATGGTGGCGGTTAAATTCACGATAGGTTCCGTGCAGGCTCTTCTTTTCGCAAAAAATTCAAAAGAACCTGGTTTGCAGATTCAAGACTTTCTTCAGTTTTCGTTGGTGAGCGTCGCCATTGGCAACAAGGTGTCATCTACCCAGACCATTACAAGGAATATTCCGTGTCAAAGCTTTTAACACTACTTTGGAAGACACCATTGGAAGACACCAATGGAAGACAGGACCTTAGCAACGAGCTCACGAAATATCATTTACTTAATGGTGCTGTAATTCTAAGCGCTTGTCATACCAACTGTCAACTTATGTAAGTATATAATATACTTTAAGGTTGTCAAAAGTCAAAAATACCTTTTGCCCTTTCACTCCAGGTAATCCAGATGGACCCTATTGAAATTTAGACAAAAAAATTCTAATTTAAACTTTGAAGGACAAGATGTTAATAAGTAAAAATATTTACAGTACATGGTCTCTCATAAAAGATAGAATGAATCGTCATTAAAGACAACAAAAATTTATCAAAGCTGTTACATTTTATATGTTCTTTAAAATTCCACAAATCATCTATATCTGATGAGTTTAAATAACAGTAAGTTCTATTATTTACCAACAACTAATGGTACATTCTCTGATGTGTTACTAAATTCTACAAAAGAATGTTTATATTGTATTTTTAAGGCAACTCTTTACCCTAAATGTTGGTGGAGAGTGAATAAACTGAGAGAGGTATTTGAGTGTGAAGAATTTGGGGGATGACCGCTAAACTGTCCCTCCAGACCATGCGAAGGTCCAACTTCGTTAGAGGACGGTTTGGCGATTTTCTGTCAAATATTAACTCTAAAATTAATTTTTAAACTTCACTAGAGTTCACTAAAATCAAATTTCTCTCAAAAAACTAAATTTAAAAAATCTGTCTCCTCCCACAAATCTCATCCGAAAAATCTGAAAATAATTATACGAGGCTTCCTTTTTACTCAATCTGTAAAGTGATTATCGTTTTTTTCAATTTTCCAAATAATGACGGAGATATCATCAAAATAATGTCACTAAAAGTAACGAAAAAACGCCCATATAGGGTAGCGAGTGGCCTACATTGTATCATTATACACGAGTAACAGGACAATTGAGCAGACGTTGAAACATTAACAACTGCTATAACGGTACTTCAAAAGCCCTTGTCTGCATTTACAGAAAAATGAACAATTATTCCCCGATATGGAGGTGACTAGTGGTGGATATTGACCGGGGCGTAATGCGTTTTAGTATTTAACTTAATTTAAAAGCGCGGAAAAAGCTATTCAACCGCTAGCTCAGTTATTACTAACGACCAATAACGGATTAAAACAGTTAACCACTCTGGAGTTGGAACTACTCCATTACAAGTTGCAGTAGCTTTCAAGACAAATAAATCTGAATTAGCTTGAATATATTATTGTGTTATGATTATATATAAGGGTTGTCAGAACTATAACTTTTCCTCGTTTTGATGAACATTCAAATCCCTTGTTTAAGAAAATTAACATACTCAAACTTTTTGATCTTATAAAATTTCCAACATTTAAAAAAACCACTAACTTTTTTCTCCTTTTTTTCTCTTTTCTGTCTGTGTAAGTTTGTGCTGACTTTAAGTATATTTAATTCAAAGTGAAATCTGGCTGCCCGGCTTGTATAACCCCGTATGGTTATACCGGGTAGACAGCACCTTACCACATTTTAATTCTCTTTTGATCTGTAAAAATATTATTCAAATTCACGGTGGAATAAGCTATTGTTTCTGTTGTTGTCAATGGTTAGTTACTGGAAGTGAGTAGTTAGATTACATTTATACCCAGGAGCTGGTGATAAAATGAACGAGAAATGTAAATAATGGACTAGGAAAAGCCGCAAGCCAATGGATATATTATATATGTAAACAAACTAAGAACTAAAAGTAATTGTCAAACTTAGTTCACTACATTGCAAGCGCGCCTTACACAACAAACTTCATGCAATCCAACAGAAAAACTGTTGAAAATGTCTCAAACGTATAAAACTAAAAGGAGGGAAAACTATTGCGTGGACGTGCGCCAAAAAGCACGTCAGATTATATAACTTGAGTGTAAACTTCAAAACAAAATAGAACCACTGATTAGTTTTAAGAATTTAACTTTTTCTATAGTCTGAGATACCCGAAAGAATAAAAACGCTTTTAAGAGTTTTAAGAAGAAAATGAAAAGAACACCTTTTGACATTTTGAAAGCTGAAGATAATTTCATTGAAATTAACAAAATAATAGTTAATCTAAATAACCATTAGAAAAAACACAAATTAACATCATTACCTTAGATCTCAAACTAATTTTTCCTGTTCCAGTATCGAACAGTATACTGTAACGATGTATTGTCTCTGTTTCAATACATTGACTAGCCCGCCACGATTAGTTAAGCTACCTGCAGGTCAGTCAATCTGTAACAGTTTTATTTATTGAATTTGATAACAACTTGAACTTGAAAAACTTGAACTAGTCGGAAACTTTTGTATTTCGGACATTTGCAATCAATCAAAAAGAGCATGGTTCAGAGAATACACCATCCACACGGTAGTCTATTCACTGATTTATAGAGGTGTTCTCATCGATTTTGATCAGTTGCACGCGCGGATTTTTTTCAGTGAGCGACGGTTGCTTATTAGTATAAAGTAGAGCATTGTGCTATTTTATTTAGTGACCACAACTACATTGAAGAGCGCCTTGACTTCTACGATCATTGATTTCATACTAAAACGAATTTGGATTTTTTGTGAGGAAGGGCAGGAAAGCAGGGTGGAAGATGGATACCCACATGACAATACGCACATGTCTCTAGATTCGAATATTGTCAGAGTCTTAAGAGGTCGCTTAAATAGTCATGAAATAAAAAATATCTTTTCATTTAAAAATTCAAGCAAGGGAGTGAGACCTCTACGAATTGACACATAAAAGTTAAATTATGATGTCACAATAAATCGCCCAGATTTACTAACTTTCAAAGACTACATTAAGGAAACAGCAAGGGTTCTGAAAACCAATAACAATCTCCTTTAAATCGCTCCACGTGTAAATTGGAGCAAACAATAACCATGGACGCCAGCAGAACAATGTCATAACTAATGTCATAACATTTCTAAGAAAATGTGGCGGAGTTCACTATGCTTAAATGCAATGTATTCTGGTAAAAACTCGACGAATTCGAAAATCCATACTCCCTTCTATATATTCTTCTTAAATCCAGTACATGCGGTTTAGAAAGGCACTACTGTACACAATAACCGATAACGATAATGAACAATCAAGGTATTTTGTACTGAATGGTCAAACCAAAGAACTAGAAAACAAAGACCATTATTACACTGCTAGCCATCTAAGAAACAACTTGTTTTTATCTTTATGTCCATTAACGCTTTGAAGCGAACAGCCGAAAAAGCGTTTTGAATTACAGAAGGGTCTTAAGACCCTAAACGAGGACCTTCGTTTAACAATGAAAGTTCAAATAACAAATTAAATTTGATCAATGTCCGCTACTGTAGAGTACATTGTAGAGATTAATTGTGGAATTATTATAATTTAATGTTTTTACAGTCTAGGATGTGAATACATACATATGAACTACTATAGGTTGCTTTGAGTCAATTTCACGTTAGCTTTTAGTCTAGATTTTTCAAGTTTGTATTTATTTCCATGCATCTTTAGTAAAGAACGACAGGAGACAATAAACGTCATAATATGTCTTTGGAATGTTAAAAGGATGCTAAAATGTAGCGTGACACCGACCATTTAAGTTGTGTTTATCTAGCTTCGACGTTCATTCACAACATCGGTTACTTAAACTGATTGTACACATTGACAGCACAAACTAAACCTCAATACTTTATCTCCTTTCCCTTTGGACCTTCATGTCCTGTAATGCCTAGCGAGCACAAACTAAACCTCAATACTTTACCTCCTCTCCCCTTGAACCTTTAGGCCCTGTAATGCCTGGCGAGCCACGATCACCACGCGGACCCTCAAAATAGAAAAAGATAACATAAGTATCACTTTGATAATTGAACTACAAATTGATAGAAGTATTGAGACTACGCAGTGAGGTAAAAGCTATGGGGTTTTAAATAACTCTGTATTAATAGTGCATTAACGTTCGAAATTAGCTGTTGTATTATAAAACTTGTATGTTTTGGTAGCTAAAAACATTACGCCTTTTATTATTGTGTTGCACAAGTGATCTAAATTTAAACTTGATTAATTTTCAGAAGAGTTATTTAATTTCAAAGTGAGAATTTCAATTTGAACACTTCCAAAAATCGCTCGTATATTAATACAGTATATGTAATTATTAGCAATTCTAAGCTAACTTGCCCTAGTTTTGAAAGAGTTTTGAGGTCTGTAACTTTCAATACCTAAAAAACTTATCAGTATTCAAGTAAGCTTTTACGAAATTATCACGGACTCCGTTTAGTTTCAGTTTTTTGAATGAATATTTAACAAATTTTACGAAAGGACTGGTAGACATGTTAAATGCAAATAGTAGTAGTTGCTAATCTAAGGTAGATGCGATGCATGTCTATAACATAATGTAATAGATGTAAGACCTTTCTTGGAACAAAATGAGGTAATTTAGCTCTGGAACAAAATGTCAAAAAATATAATCACATATTTGTAATAGTTTTTTTTTCTCAAGCTGTACGAAAGCATTTCTTTTGTTATCAAAAATCTTAATTAGTATGAAACGTGGAAGTCGTATCTAATGCGGGCGAAATATGACCAAGTTCGACTTTTTAGCGTAAACGTTAATTCATTTATAGAAATCCATTCATTTGCGTTGAAAAGCTCGCATAGACATTGTCCAGTAACATCCCATGATCAAATGTATCGAATGCATTCATTACGTCAATAAATATAGTACAGGTATACAGTGTTTACAGTCCGTGTTTGACTATATCGTATTTACGATATCTTGAATAGGCCGTTTCCAAGTTCCCTTGTGTCACTGTTTCAATGGGAGTCCAAGTGCGCATCCATTCCAATGAAAATTAATGACTTCGATTTGCATGAGAACGAAAATGATTGCAAAACACATAAAGACTCGTTTTCAATCAGAAACACAAAATAACTCGGAAAAATTGCATATTGGATGTGTTTTGAAGTGTGCTCCATAATTATGTTGAATCCATTAAAAACCACATCTATCTTTCGGAAATTTTTACTCTCTACTTATCATAGATATAGAAACAGGCCCGATTACAATTACTTAAGTCAAAGATGCCATCAAATAGACCAGATATGGAAAAGCTACTGGTATTAACCACAAGCATTAGTGCGGAATTGTTGTCAAGAGGAATATAACTGTTATCAGTACCAGAAAAAATCTTCAGCCGAATTTCAACCGAAAGGATAAGAAAGGGCGTTAATTCAAAGTTACGGATATAGACTTTCATAAGGAAAGGGTGTTTCATGGATACGGAATAAGAAGTTTAGTGGAGTAAAAATGGAAAATATAAAATGGCCTAGCTCACGTATCAGGTTTGTTGATATTGCAGAAACAATCTGAAATTAGACGGCTTGTTTTATTACATCCATTTTTCTTCAAGCGTTTTCTGTTTCGTTTACTGCCAATTTGTAGCTGGTAATTTGTGCTCATGGACAACCTTATGATAGCAGTAAGGGTAAAGGAACTATTAAACACATTTTCATTATCTGTAATATTATTGAGCAAAGCATAGAGTGGCAGTCCTCAGTTTAAATCAACATTGTTGACTTTGCAAAGTCAGATCAAAACTGAGAAATTATGGAATACCATCGGAAATCATAAGACTAATTCAAGAATCTATAAAGGAAGCAGTAGCTGTGGTCTGGACAATGGAGCCCAATCAAAATGGTTTGAAATGCGTCCAGGCGTGAGAAAGAGATAAGTCATGTCAGGATTCAATATAGCAGTCGATCGGATTATGAGGAATGAAGACAAAACAAGAGACTTGTGATGGAAATGTAGCTGGAGGACCTGGATTATGCAGATGATATTGTTATTTTGAGCAGCAAACTCCAATATATATATACAAGAGACTTAGTTTATAAGGTTTTTTTTTATTTGAATGCAACACTTAAGAAGACATAAATAGAGGAATCGGCCTTGCAAGAGGAGCTTTTGTGAAATTGGATCCAGTCTGGCGAAACACATTAATAGGTAGCAACACAAAGCTGATACTAATCAACAGCAATGTCTTATTATACAACTCAGAGACCTGGAGAATGATTGAAACAGACAAGAATAAGTTTCACATATTTCAAACAAGATGTCAAAGGAAAATACTACGTATCTTTTGGCCAATGAAATTAGCAAACGCAGAACTTTATATCAAAGAGAGGACAATTCCATTAAACAAGCAAATCTGGAAGTGGCGTTGGATACCTTTGCATAAACTTCGAAAAAAATACATCAGACAACGCAAGAATACTTACTTGAACACCAGAAACAGACGAAAGAAGGGGCGGCCACGCGCTACATAGCGTAGAACTACAGAATTAGGTAGGAGATGATTATTGGACACGGTCTTCAGCGTTACAAAGTTCATAACGACGGCAATGGTGACCATCTTGGTCAAAATTTCGTATCTCTGGACGCTATAAAGGAAATTCCGAGGATACAAGAATCATAGCTCCGTTCTATTTTTCAGTTAGCAAAAATTCTCTTAATTCTAGTAAGTGTTGAGTACTCCCAAACGGAAAAGAAAACTTGAAAACTTTAGAAACGAACCCATATAAGGTCTCGGAAACAAAACAACATAAGGATCTGTTTGATTATGTAAATTCGGCTTTCGAAAAAGGAAAATAGCTCAATGTAGCTTAGGGACATCGCTCCCCTTTACTAATTTCGACGATAATGTATATCACCTGACTTTGTTTAAAATATCAAATAATGCATGCCTTATTAATCCGTTATGAATCTGACAGTTAAGCGAGTTTAAGTTTAACTATTATTTTGAGAATCATATAAAAACTTCATCTTATCTTTTTTTTGCACTTGAATAGCAGAAGTAACAAAAAAAACTATTCAAATTTTTTGGGTAGACGTTTTTTAGGTTGTTTTTTCTCAGGATTATTAACAAAAATGAGCATAGTCGGGAAGGTCTTTGCCCGTATTCTGCTCACAAGACTACAGACACTGGCAGCACGCATCTACCCGAGTCCCAGTGTGAGTACAGTGCCGGAAGATCCACGAGCGACATGATCTTCACCGTCCGTCAGATACAAAAGTGACGGGAGCAGGGGAAGCCACTCTACCTCACCTTCATCGACCTGACCTAGGCGTTTAAACTCGTCAGTAGAAAAGGACTTTTCAAGCTTCTAAAGAAGATTGGCTGTCCCCCCAAACTCCTTAGTCTGGTAATCTCCTTCCACGAGAACATGAAGACACAGTCATATAAGATGGATCATGTTCTGACGCATTTCTCATCAAGAGTGGAGTAAAGCCGGGCTGTGTCCACGCTGTTTGGGACCTTTTTCTCCCTTCATACGCCTTCAAGTCATCATCTGATGGCGTATACCTCCAAACACGCTCAGATAGAAAGCAGTTCGGCATCGTACGCGTCCGTACCAAAACAAAAGTGACAGAAATCTTCATTCGAGAAATGCTCTTTGCAGACGACATAGCTCTTGCAGCACACACTGCAGTTGCTTGCAGAGACTCATTGACTGCTTTTCCTAAGCCTGTATGAATTTCAGCCTCACAATCAGCAGCAAAAAGACGAATGTGTGTGCTCAAGACGTAAGCCACGCTCCCTGCATCAAGATCGACGACCACTCCTTGGAAGTTGTGGATTACTTTGTTTACCTCGGCTCCACCATCTCTAAGAACGTGAATTTCGATACGGAGATCAACAAACGATTTGGAAAGGCCGCTGCCACTTTGTCCATGCTGACAAAACGGGTGTGGGACAACAACCTACTCACGCTGAACACCAAGATGCGTTTGTACCAGGCATGCATCCTCAGCAGCGAGACATGGACCACCTACATGCGCCAGGAATCCCGACTCAACACCTTTTACATGTGCTGTCTGAGGTGCATCCTGGGCATCAAATCGCAAGATCATGTGTCAAACAGTGACATCCTCACACGTATTGGAATCCCTTTCATCTACTCTCTCCTGAGCCAGCAGCGCCTCAGATGGCTTGGCCATGCGTGGCGAGTAGAGGACGGCCGCATTCCCAAGGACATGGCAAGCTGACATCAGGGACGTCCACATCAAGTGGGACGTCCTGTCCTTCGCTATAAAGACGTCTGCAAGCGGGACATGAAAACATGCAACATAGACACCACAGGCTGGGAGACAGTTGCAAACGACCGGCTCCTGCCGGAGACAGAAACTGTGAAACAGGGCATCAAGCAAGCAGGCACCAACAGAGGCCTAAGGGTGTCACAAAAACGGAAACGCCGCAAACTCAGCGCCTCCACTGTGCCCACCACACCATCTGGTTTTACCTGTCCGGTCTACAGCAGGGACTGCCTCTCCCGTGCATCGGGCTCTTTAACCACGCAAGACAGCCACGGACCAAACTCAAAGGGGTGCATCACAATAATCTCTCGAGATTCGCTGCCTACTACTACTACTACTAATACTATTAAAAAATATTAAGTTGCTCTAACCTATGTTTGATTTAACAGGATAAAAAAATCAGCTTTGCACCAAAATCTAAAATTCATTAAAAAAGTCACAAATTTCGGATATGGATCAAAATGTGCACACGACTGCCATACCAAAATAAGTACCATAAACATTCGACCATATTGCCATACATAAGTACGTAAGCGTTTATTACTAAACGAGGGAAGTTAAAGCAAACAATATTTAAAAGTGCTTAATACACATAAGTGCAGAGCGCGACATAAGAATGAAAATGAAATGATCTAACGCACATGATTCTCTGTAACATTATTTGTAATCCTACGACAGCAGTTATCACGCATTTATTATATTAATTAACAGTCGAATGTTTTTCAATAATACTGTCTGATGAGTGCGTAAGCGCGAGACTCAGAGTTACAGAGAATCATGTGCGTTTGATCATTTTCATTCTTAAGAGGTTATCACTATATTTCGTTTGAAAAAGTATTTTGGTTTTAAAACTAATTTTTACAGTAACAAAATAAAAATAGCAGTCCAAATAGTAACAAACAAATACTAAAGTTTTAATGCTATACATGTTTCGGCAAGTCTCTTGCCATCTTCAGTAGCAAATAGCGCGAATTGGGTGTGAATTTTAAAATATAGTTAAATGTAAATAACACGGAATTATTTAAACAATCAATTTCAAATTAACATGCTTTATCTGTTGTTTTAAAAGGGGTTTGTCCAAAAGGATATGTAAAGCCTCTTTGATTTTTAGCTGGAACGCTGTCTCAGCACAATCAATTATTGATTGCTTTAAAATACACGTATGGCATTAAAACTTTAGTAAATACAAATTATAAACTGCTTTGAGGTTGCTATTTATAAAAGAACATTTTTTACTCACCTGATTACCACTTATGCCTTTTTCACCTCTTTCACCCTAAGATTAAAATAAGAAACAATGCAGAAAATTGTACTCAGTTATAATGTCAATGATTTTATGCTGTAGCTATAATCAAACTTTGATCATAAAGTGTTTACGAACGAACCTATATCTGATCTACTGTAGGACGAGACTTTAAATTTAAATCTTTTAAGATTAAAAGGTAGAATATAATAATACAGGAGTATGAAAGGGAAGAACGGTGTACAGTGGTTATGTGTTTCATGGATACGGAGTAAGGGATTTAGTGGAGTAAAATGGAAACTAAAAAATGGTCTCACGTAGAAAGATGTATTGGTGACAACGGTAATATCAGGTTTGTTGATATTACAGAAACAATCTGAAATTAGACGGCATGTTTTACTACATACATTTTTCTTCAATCCGCTTTTCTGATACATAAAGAGTGTGTTTAAACTATAATGGCACCCGACTAGATTAGCTTTTCATAGTTATTTCGCGTGTCCAACCACTATAGTTATGTTTATAGTTATGTTTCAAAGAGTGTACTGTATTTAAAAGGATGTCAGTGGAAAATAAATATTGTTGTTGTTGTTCAAGCGTTTTCTGCTTCGTTTACTGCCAATTTGTAGCTGGTCAATTGTGCTCATAGACAATCTTATGATAGCAGTAATCAAAACTCTTCGCGCATGAAGGGAAATTGAGATAAAAGTTAGAGCTGAAGTATTTCAGGAGTTCACAGTGAAAAATTCTAGTGCTCAACAAGAATTGGTGTTACTTTCAGTTCTTATTGAAGTGATTAAGGAACATGCAAGACACTCCGCAAAAACGGACGTTTATTTGTAGATGATTTTATGCTCTGGTAAAGTGAGACCATGGAAAATTATACAGGTAAAGGTAAAAAACTTTACAAAGGTCCTTTGCTCATTCATAATGTTAACAGTAAAAATAAACAAAAAAAGATATTACGAATATTTTCATTGTTTAAAGTATTCATGACTATAAAGTGGAGGAAGCACTAGTCACGAGAGATATTGGAAATGGAAAAGACGTTTTAGAGTGAGGGAGTGAAGGATAATGTATCATGTATGAGGAGGATAACCACCAACTTGATGTTGCGTAAGTGTGAAAAATGGATTTCTCGGAGAAGTGGGTGTTGCTATTTCGGTTGAAACAATTTGGTAATAAAAATGAAAATTCTACACCGTAAAAAAGAAATACTTACTGACGTTGCGGACGTTAGTCCTTCGTCGGAGTAAAGGGGAAAAAAAGAGAAAATGTAGAGTTTATATAGGCAGGGAGATGAAAAACTAGCCAATAGAAAGAAGGTAGCCATGGAAATTAAAATCAACGAACGAAGACAAATTAACACGATAAGAATAAATTAGGAAAAAGTGAAGCGTTCATTCACCCCATTGGGATTATGTGTACCCAATCGGTGAATGAGTCGCATCTCTTTGGTTTTGCGGCATTTGTTGTCGCCGCTAACCAAAGACACTGAGCAAAAAAAATAAAATCTGAAAGAGAATGGTTAGGTAAATTAAAATGTCGGGAAACTATAATATAAAAATACTATAAAAATAGCAATCTTAAGAATGTTGAGGCCTCAAATGTAATAAATGACCCTAAATGTAATAAAGGTCCTAGATGTAATAATCTTTGGCCCTAAATGTAATAACGTTTGGCCCTTAATGTAACAAAGGGTCTACTTATATGACGTAATAGGTTTTACCCCTGAATGTAATGAAAGTATTATTCGGTTGAAGATTGACTGCAAAATTATGGTGGATGTAGGACAGCAGCGTTAAGGATGACAAGACTTGTATAGATGCCATTCAGAACTGTTTCATTGGAAAGGGTATTAAATGAAGATGAAAAGATTAATCAGAATTAAGCATTCTGCTCAAAAAAATAGCAATCTTAAAAATGTTGAGGCCTTAAATGTAAAAAATGACCCTAAATGTAATAAAGGTCCTAGATGCATTAATCTTTGGCCCTAAATGTAATAACGTTTGGCCCTTAATGTAACAAAGGGTCTACTTATATGGCGTAATAGGTTTTACCCCTGAATGTAATGAAAGTATTAACAATAGTTATTGAAAAAAACGGACAACTGTTTTTAAAGACATGTTTCGGCATGCTTATGCCACCATCAGTTTAATGAAAAGTAATACGTGTTACTAGTATAAATACAAAATATGATAAATTTTTACAATATGACGTAACACATAATATAATGAAACGGAGAGTTTTTATCGTGTACTGTATGCTCTTTAATCCTAGTAGAAAAATGGCGACTGGTTTCACCTTTACTTCCCGCGCAAGTAAATTGATAGACCACCTTGGATTTTAGAGCGTCAGGAGTTCGATCTTTAAAACTTAAGATCAGTTTTACAAAAACGTTAAAGCAATTGCCGTACTTCTTGCCGATAAAAGGAAGTTTAAAATTGCGCGTATTGTTTTCATCATTATCGTTGTGGCGTTTTTTGATCACAAGATTTGTTAAGATACCGCTTGAAGGTGTGTGATGGAAAGGAATTAAGTTTGAGAGTGTCTGAAAACTTATTCAAATCGTTGTAAAAAGCGGAAGAAGTGATGTTGATTTTAAAAGTTCTGTCAATGTGATATCGGATAAGGCCAATTTTATAACGGAACAGAGTAAAACTAAAAAAATTTGTTAAGAGACCAGTGTAATCTTTTTTTTATGAAAAACTGAAAAAACACAGTGATTCCAAGAGTCGTCAACCAATATATCCAAAAATGAAAGTTTACCGTCGCTCTGTTTCTCTAAAGTAAATTTGATGTTGGGATGCTGTGAATTTATTCAAAGAATGACATAGCATCTTGCTCACTATTGAAAACGCAAAACGTGTCGTCAACGTAACTCCAATAGATTAAAATGTCAGCCTTGTTGAAATTGTTTAGCCATTTATCTTCGTGGAACCCAAGAAAAAAGATTAGCTAAAATAGCTGCTAAAGGATCTAGCCCATAGCGTGATGTGGCGAATGAAAACAATTTCTTAAGGTCGGTTTCTTTGATAGGAAATTCAGAGTTATGGTCAACAACAATTATTAAGGTCAACAGCGATATCTATAGTTTCTTTCAGCAGAATGTTGGTAAAAAGGCTTTCAACATCGAAGGAAATAAGGAATTTATTATCAAAATCGAAACTCCTGAGCTCTTCAACAAAAGAAAATCCTTAACCGAATATTTGTCAGGTAAAAGTGGAACAAGAAGGGAACTTAAATACTGGTAAATTGTAATTGTAAGCTCCAATAGAAGATACAATGGGTCTTAGAGGTGGTTGCTTATGATTATCGTGTTTCTTATGTAATTTCGGATGGCCATAAAATTTACCTGGTTGTGAACCTTTAGGAAATATGTTGCAGTAAGTATTAGCATCTATAGAACGCTTTTTCTTGAATTGAATAATAAAACGTTTAAGCCCGCCTTCTCTTAATAAAGTGGGGTCATTATCTAAAAACTCAGCAGCACACCTAAAAACTGAAATCGTTCATCTGGCTCAGAATTATATCTCTTCCTACCGTCTTTCAAGCAACGATCTAAAAAAAACACCGCATCCTACGAACTCTTAAGAATAATCCTAATATCATGATTTTTATGCCTGTCAAAGGTAATGGCGTAATTATTTTAGACCGTAACGTTTATTTAGTTTCTTGTTTTAATTTACTTAATGATAAGTCTGATCCGAGCGATCTGGATCTTGGAAAGTGTGGATGAGTTGAGTCTAAAGGGATTATTTATCGATATGTACAGTCCGTTATGGATGTTTTTTGTCGATTCGTTTGGCTTAGACCTCTTGAAGTAAAACTAGCAAAGCGGTTGCGGCTGAGTTAAAGACTATATACATAGAAAATGGTCCCAATATTGTACTTCAAAGTCACCAAGACCCGAATTCAAAGGAGCTGTTAAAGGACTTTGTCGTTAATTAAAAGTAAAAATGGTACACAGCTTCCCATATCATCCCCAGTTGCAAGTAAAAATAGAAGGTCATCGCGCTAAACGTTTCAAGATGGAATATGATTTTTTAGAAACGGGGAAAAAGGTCTAAATTGGGCGAAAGCTCTACCTGAGTGCCAGAAAATTTTAAACGAGGAACCAAAAGATGTTTTAAAGTACAAATCTCCTTTTGAAGTATATTTTACAAACCTAGTTTCCGTACTAACCGAGCTATGGAACGTGAAGATTTAGTAAGTGAAGAGTTGGTAACAAATGCTTGCAGTTGCAATCCAAACTGCAAGGAAAGTGAACGTCGTTGCCGAAGAGCTCAAGATGTCCGAAAAGCGGCTCACACTGCAACTGAACGTTACCATCGAAGAATAGTTAAGACGCACTTAAAATCAAATCCTCCCCCGAGATAGAGAATAGGTGATAAAGTTCACATCCGTCTCAGTAAAAAGGGCAAAAATTCAAGGAAAATTCAAGTAAAACAACAAGTAATAGAAGCTCCAGTAGAAGAAAGAAATCTAAAAAAGCAATCATACAAAGTCTCGTTTAAGTCGCAGTCAACTGGAAGGCGTGAACGACGGTGTTTCATTGTTGTGGACACCACAAGCCTGAATTTGAGAAAAGAAAACCGAAACAAAAAGCGGCAAGAATTGAAAATGAAAAAAGGAAATTGCACATGGAAAATTTTCTTGTTCCAATGGGAAGTGACGACTACCAGTTTGCAGCTTTTGCATATCATCTTAGTTCACTGGGAATCTTAAGGCCGCCAGAAACCATGAGGGAGGAAATCATTAAATATCTGGCAACAAATCCACTAGATGAAGATGGTTTTCCGTTCTACGAATGGGTTCCATACTTTGATTCATGGCCACAGTACCTTACCACATTGCACAAGACCAAACCTACGGCGACCAACTAGCGTTAAAGGCTGCAGCTAACCTTTATAACGTTAACATTAATACAATATCATCGCTTGGTGCTAGTGCTAGCCATGTTTCATCATGGCCTAAATGTTCCAGCAACACCACTTTTCATGGGACATTTTGCGGAAAACCACGGTGAGCATTATAGCGCAGTTAATGGTCTGACCCAAGAAGAAAATATTACCGTTGACGTACTCATTGAAATAGTTCAGTGCTTATCATGAGGAGAAAAATCCTACTAAGTGTCATAATAATGATGGAGATCGGAAATAAGGAGAAGATGATGAAGGCCTTATGGAATACGAACAAAATAACAATGTGGTGATAATCAGAAAGAAACAGAAGAAGAAAAAGAAGAAAAAGAGAAAGAAAAAGAAGAAGAAGAAGAAGAAGAAGGAGAAGAAGAAGAAGAAGAAGGAGAAGAAGAAGAAGAAGAAGAAGAAGAAGAAGGAGAAGAATTAAGAAGAAGAAGAAGAAGAAGAAGAAGAAGAAGAAGAAGAAGAAGAAGAAGAAGAAGAAGAAGAAGAAGAAGAA
>JAOBRB020101636.1:0-13892 GCA_027575285.2 Zoanthus pulchellus
TTTGGATGAATTCGTATCTGCGACGTGGATTATCTGTTTGTATGAATGGTCCGCTTGGTACTCGTGACGTTGAACGTCCAAGTAAGAGATCATTGGGGCATAGGTATGATTCGTCATCTGGTGAGGCTGGGTGTCTACCTATCGGTCTTTCGGTTATCAAGTTAGCAGCCTCAATGCAAACAGTCTGCAACTCGGAAAACGTCATCACACTTTCGCCAATACCTAATGTAATTGCTCTCTTCACTGATTTTATAAGTGCTTCGGATATACCATTATGCCATGGAGCGTCAGCTGACGAGAAGATCCATTTCAGACCCTGACATTGACTCTATACTTCGTCAAAATGCCCAATGGAAGCACATCGTAACCACTCATCTGACCAGCGCATTTTACCATATCCCTCTTTTTCGCGAGTCCAAGAAATATTGTTGTGTAGCTACCCCATTCCGTGGTGTTAGAGTTTATGTCCGCTCAGCAATGGGCATGCCTGGATCTGAAACTGTTTTAGAAGAACTTATGTGTCACGTGCTTGGTGATCTCGAAGAGGGAGTAGTTGCTAAAATTGCCGATGACCTCTACTGTGGTGGAAACTCTGTAGAGGAGTTACTCAGCTACTGGAAAAGGGTTCTCCAAGCTCTCTCTAAGTGTAGTCTGAATTTGTCTGCTTCCAAAACTGTTATAAAACATCAATCCACCACCATTCTAGGCTGGAGCTGGCGCTCAGGTACACTTCAAGCTTCCCCTCACCGTGTTGCAGCCTTAACCTCATGTACAGCACCCTCTACCGTTGGCCGTATGAAGTCATTTATTGGAGCCTACAAGGTTTTATCTCGTGTCATTCATCATCGATCCTCTTTAATTGCCTCTCTTGACGATGCCATCACGGGCTGCCAATCACGGGAAGAAATTACTTGGTCTGATGACCTTCGTAGCTCATTCCACCATGCCCAAACTGCTCTTTCTGCTAGCAGATTTATCACACTGCTTCAACTAGACGACTAGCTGTGGATCATTACTGACGGCGCAGTAAAATCTCCTGGAATCGCTGCGACCCTTTACGTCACTTGTAATGAAAAGTGGCATCTTGCTGGTTTTTTTAGTGCAAAACTTCGAGGTGTCAGATCACCTGGTTGCCCTGCGAAATTGAGGTCCTGTCTATTGCTGCTGCTGTGAAACACTTTAGTCCTTATCTTATTCAGTCTAGTAAACGAGCATGTATCCTCACTGACAGTAAACTATGTGTGCAAGCCTAAAGAAAGCTCTGCAGAGGCCAGTTCTCTGCTAGTCCTCGTGTAGCAACATTCCTCTCAACTGTCAGTCAACATCAAGCTTCCGTTTGTCTGCAATCTGGATCTGCAATCCTTCCATCTGACTTTGCCAGCCGCAATCCGCCCGAATGTCGCGACCCGACTTGCCAAGTTTGCAACTTCGTACAACGCATGAAAGACTCCGTCGTCCGCAATACATCTATCAAAGAAATTCTGTCTGGTTCTACGAGACTGCTTTTCACTAGTCGCGCTGCTTGGCTGTCAATTCAATCTGAGTGTGCTAATTTACGCCGCACTCATGTCCATCTGACTCAAAGAACCCGTCCATCCAAAAAATTAACCAACATCAGAGACGTAAAGCGATATCTAAATGTTGCTACGATTTCTTCTGATGGTCTACTAGTCGTGAAACGTAATGAACCTCTCGCTCCACCACAAGAATGCATTATTGTCCCTCGCCCAGTCCTTCGCGGCCTTTTAACTTCCCTACATATCCAGCTTAGTCATCCTACCAGCCACCAACTTAAGATGGTTGCCCATCGCTACTTATTTGCCCTGGACCTCGACAAGGCCATAGATCGTGTTACCAGTGGTTGTCACTTTTATGCATCCATCCGCCAGAGTCCCACTATGTTGATCAAGCAATCCACAAGTACCAAACCCGACACCATTGGGGTCCACTTTGCCGCCTGCGTCATTAAACGTGAGAAACAATTCATTCTTGTCTTACGTGACTTCCTACACTACCTCCCTCCTTATTGACATCGAGTGCCACGAGACTTTGCGTGATGCACTTATTATCCTTTGCACTCAAATGCATCCCTTAGATGGCCCCTCAGTTACTGTTTGGACAGATCCCGCTCCCGGCTTCAAAGCCTGTGTGGGCGATGCAATACTCCAGAGCCATAAAATCACTTTGGAGCTAGGTCGGATAAAGAACAACAATAAAAATCCTGTAGCTGAGAAGGCCGTTCAAGAACTCGAACAAGAACTTCTCCAACAAGACCCACAGGGCGGACCAGTGTCGCACCTACATTTGTCTTTTGCCACTAACAACTTAAACTTGCGCATCCGCACGCGTGGATTATCTGCTAGGGAAATGTGGACCCAGCGCGACTGGTTTTCTAACAGCTAGATTCCACTGAACGATCAGGAACTCATCACTAAACAGCATCAACTTCGCCTCCAAAATCATTCCCACAGTGAAATATCTAAAGCTCCCGTAGCCCAGCAAGGCGACACTCCCTCCATCCGTGTCGGCGACTTAGTCTACCTACATTCTGACCGAAGCAAATCTCGTGCCCGAGATCGTTATTTAGTCATCTCACTCAACGGTTCATGGTACGATTTACGAAAAAGTTTGTGAGCTCCCAGTTACGCAATACCTCCTAAAAAGTCAAAGCCTCAGAATGCTACAGTTCCTGATGACTCTTCCCCTGTCCTGCAATGTATCCCTCAGACAAGCCGTTTTGATCGCGATAATGATGAGGATGAAGAACACAAAGACATCGGCCAACAACTTCAACCTAAACCTCCGGAGATACCAATAGCAAACTCAACGCCACCCTCTTCTGAGAATTCGAGCGGTGCGAACGCTCCCGTCGCATGTTTTATATTAATTAGTATATATGTATCCTGAAAAAAAGTAGTTGCGCCATAACATTTGTTATGACTGTCAGCGCCATATCTTTTGTTATGTTTGTCAGTCTGCTCTATGGTCAGCTGACTTGATTCGCCCCAGCCTTCCGGGCGCGTGTTGTTGTCATTATTGTTCCGCCATCTTGTTTTCAGCGAGTTTGTCATCACTAGATTAAAACCGTTTGTTGCCTTTGAGTTGTGGTTCTCTTGCTGTACTATTTTATCGACTGGCGTAGATTTTATTCTACTACAAAAACGCATTTATACCTTGCCGATACGATTGCTTTGCGGGATTCGCTATATTTATAATTATATAACAGCAAATTATCAAACAAACTGTACCTTCAAATGCTTCTTGACCATACACGCAATTCTGTGTTAAAAGGAAATTGGTTAGTTTTCAATATCAATTCATATAAAAGATATTGTAAAAAATATAGCATCTTACAGACATTTTTTATAACAAAAACTTTATAAGAACAACGAGCAAGGCTCAAATTGGCCAAAGTATAAGAGCAATTAAATAACCGATTCTCAAGCTGAGGCACCAAATATCTATGACGATGTGTTAGATAGAGAC
This sequence comes from Zoanthus pulchellus, assembly GCA_027575285.2. Classification (NCBI taxonomy): domain Eukaryota; kingdom Metazoa; phylum Cnidaria; class Anthozoa; order Zoantharia; family Zoanthidae; genus Zoanthus; species Zoanthus pulchellus. Next base: position 3,487 of record JAOBRB020101636.1, read on the forward strand.
TTCACTAAAACTTACAAAGAAACTTAGCAACACAATATAAAACACAAGATGTTTCGCGGAGTTTCATATTTATTATAAAATGCGAGTAGTGCAATGTTTTACAATGCCTTGATTGCTCTGTTATGTTTTTTGTTCAATTTGAGCTGCGTACTAGAAATAAGAAAAGAAAAAACAATTTGACGGTGAAATCATTACAAAATTAAGAATAATAAACCTAGGAAATATTTAACTGTTCCTATATAAAAGAGAGCACTGCTATCTTCAAAGTCGTGAAAGAAACAAGAACTAATATAAAGTAATCTATATTATTTACTGAAGAAATTTTACTATGTATAAAATACCCGACTATAAGTGAATAATTCCTGCGTGTCTTCACTTCAAGATCAATGGTGCGTTTTGCAAAAGATGTGTTTTCTAAAAGGTGTTTTTTTGAAAAGGTGTGTATTTCAAAAGGTGTGATTTCCTAAAGGTGTGTTTTCCAAAGGTGGGCTAATCTGAAAAGCCGTCCTCTAAAACACATCTTTGAGTGTGTTTTTGTAAATAAGGTGTGTTATTGTTACACATCATTTCTAACAAGATGCGTAAACTAACACACGCTGATTTTTCAACATAAAATGATTTTTATAAGTGTGCTCTAGGAAAACATCTTGTTAAAGGTGTGTTTTCTTTAAATGTGTAATGTAACACACCATGTTGTGTTCTGCAACACAACATGGTGTGTTCTAAAATCCTCTGACACACCTTCATGTGTTTCACAGCTTTGATACGTTAAATTACACGGCTGTTTTTATAGTGAATAACAATAATAATAATAATAATAATAATAATAATAATAACAATCGAGAAGTAACAAACCAGAGCCATGGTGGAAAAGAAGAATAGAAGGAGATATCATGTCTCTTAGGGCAGACATAAGCTTCTTGGAAAGAGGAACACGTGGGGATTTAAAATCAAAAGGAAAGTTGAAAGTGTTGGAAGACAAGTATAGAATCAAACAAAAGGGTTTGGTAATTGTGATTGAGGAATTGAAACAAAGATTATTAGCAAAAAGGGCTAAACTATCGAGATACGAACAGAGAATAGAACAATACAGACAGAATCGCTTATTTGAGTCAGACCAGAAACGGTTTTACAAGGAATTAAATGGTGATTCAGAGGTTGTGCGTGCGGTACCCAACGCGGAAGAAAGTAAGAATTTCTGGGGAAATATTTCGAGTGTTGAGAGGAAGCACAATGTTTGTGTGGAATCGAGGTGAAGCAAGAGATCAAAGTAGAAAGACAAGAAGGAATGATAATAACAGAAGTGATGGTTAGCAAGCACAGTAAAAAAATGCCTAACTGGAAGACACTTGGGAAAGATGGAGTCCAAGGCTATTGGATAAAGAAGCTTGACACTATGCACGGAAGAATATCAGAACAGCTGAATGACTTTTTGAATGGTGTCAGAAACTTGCCAGAGTGGATGACGTATGGAAGCACTGTACTGTGTTTGAAAGATCCTGAGAGGGGAAATGCTGTGGACAATTACAGACCCATCACATATTTGGCACTGATGCGGAAACTTCTTACTGGTATGATTGCTGACAACCTTTCTGGTTATCTGGAAAGAAAAAAAATCTTGCCTGATGAGCAGAAAGGATGTCGTAGAGAAAGCTGAGGTACTAAGTATCAGCTGTTAATTGATAAAGCTATTCTAAGGGATTGTAGGATAAGGCACATTAATCTGGCTATGGCATGGATTGATTACAGAAAGGCCTATGATATGGTTCCGCATAACTGGATCAGTGAGTGCTTGAATATGTTCGGTGTTGCTGAAAACATTAAGAAATTCTTAGAGGACAGTATGAGCAAGTGGAAATTAGAGTTGTCGTCCTCTGGAGAGATATTGGGTGATATCCAAATAAGAAGAGGTATATTCCAGGGAGATAGCCTTTCATCGCTGCTATTTGTTGTTTGCATGATTCCATTGACATTGATTCTGAGGAAAACTAAGGCGGGCTATGAATGGGGAAATAAATAGTTTAGGGTAAACCATCTAATGTGTATGGATGATTTGAAACTCTTTGGAAAATTGATTCCTTGATCCAAACTGTCCACCTATTCAGCAAAGATATAAATTTGAACTTTGGCCTGAAAAAGTGTGGGATCATAGTCTTGAAACGTGGAAAGATTGATAAATGTGATGGAGTAACCCTTCCTGTAGGCAGATTATGAAGGAAATTGATAAAAATGGGTTCAGGTATCTTGGCATTGTTGAGATGGATAGGGTGAAGGAACGAGAAATGAAAGAGCAGTTTATGAAGGAGTACAAAAGGAGACTTAGGTTAGTACTTAAATCTAAATTAAATGGTAAAAACAAGATTATGGCGATTAACATTTGGGCAGTGGCAGTATTCAGGTACGGAGCTGGTATTATCAAGTGGACAGAGAGCGAGTTAAGAGATCTAGACCGGAAATCTCGAAAGATGATGACGTTACATGGTGCTTTCATCCTAAAAGTGATGTTGATCGATTGTATGTTAAACGAAAGTAAGGGAGGTAGGGGCCTTATTAGTTGTGAGAAGTGTTTAAAGAGTGAAGAAAATATTTTAGGGTGGTACATTAAGAATGCTGATGAAGTTTTACTGGAAGGTGTGAAAGTGGCTGATGTAATAGAGTTTAAGACCTGTATCAACAAGGATGATTTTAAACGGGCATGGGAGAATGAAAGAATAAAGAAATGGCACGAAAAGAAAATGTTTGGGCAATTTGCACGTGACATACCGGAAACAACTGATAGTATTGAGACATGGCAGTGGATGAGAAAGTCGGATTTAAAGATACAGACTGAGGCTTTAATTTGTGCGTCACAAGAACAGGCCATTAGGACCAATTGGGTAAAACATAATATTGATAAGACAGCCCCTTCTCCCTTGTGTAGACTTTGTGGCAACCAGATGGAAACAGTGAACCACATTGTAAGTGGATGTAAAAAACTGGCGCAGAGAGAGTACAAACGGAGGCATGACAATAGGGTAAAGATGGTGCATTGAAAGTTGTGTGAGAAATACAGCTTTAAGAGTAATGAGAAATGGTATGAACATGAGCCTGAATGCGTTGTAGAAAATGATAGGGTGAAGTTGTTATGGGACGTAAATATCCAGTGTGATCACATCATAGAAGCTAGAAGTCCTGACATAGTGGTAATAAGTAAGCAAGAGAGAACTTGTTTAATCATTGATATTGCTATAACGGGAGATATTCGAGTACATGAGAAAGAAATTGAGAAGATTGAAAAGTATCAAGAACTTAAGAGAGAAATCAAACGTCTGTGAAAGCTACGAACAGTGCAGATTGTGCCTGTAGTTGTTGGTGCACTAGGGAGTGTGACAAAGAGGCTCACAGTTGTCATTAAAAAATTGGATATCACAATACAAACACGATTTTTACAAAACACCGCATTGTTAGGAACAGCCAGAATCCTGAAAAAGGTGATGGATATTTGAAGGAATTAGAAAGAATCCCCTTGGATCCCTTGGTCCTTACGACCGTTTCCTTGGGAAGTAAGACGGCACAATATCAGCCTGGGAAATGTCATGATAATAACAATAACAATAATAATAATAATAACAATAATACCATATTTAATAACCTAACGAAATAGCCGGCCCAGCACCATGATGTCTTCCGTACCCTTTCTCACACTGATTGCCAGGGCTTCGGCAGAGCTGAAACCCGCTTCGTGGGCTTGGGGAGGTTTTGAACCCACTGCTTGACTCAATGATATGGATCCTTTTACTACGATTTTTAGTTCCTGTGACATCTCATATTTCCGACTCGAATTGCGACGTCGCATGTTACCTCTTTCTGATTGGTGTATCTTGATTACATAGACCACGTCCTGCTGTCTGATTGGTAGATAGCAGTGAAAATATCTTTTCCAGTCCTTTTGTATATGAATATTAATGATTGCAAGTAATGCGCATTGCGCATGCCCTTCCTAACCTCTGAACTTCTTCAATTTTATTTTTATTAGGTCAAGCGGAATTGAATATACCTTTCTTTTCGAAGCAATCGTTTTAATTTGTGAGTTATGTTTTACGATAAAGCATTTCTCTCGAAGCGATCGCCATTGTTTATGATTCCGTTCCTTGTTGTTTGATTTTCTATATGTTGTACAAGACTTGAAAAATACTCCTTTTCTCCTTGAAGATTTCTTTAACTTTAAAATGTATTGAAAAAGGACTTCCGAGTGTGCTGCTTCATAAATGGATTTGTTTCCGAGCTGACTATTTACCAACGGTTTAAGGTTGTGTTGGTAAAAATAATGGAATTTTAGTCTTGTATTGCAGAAACTTTGAATGAAGTAATCAGTCACCTCTAGACAAATTTTTGATTCATTTCCAATTTCTAGAGGTTAATGCGTTATCTAGAAGCAATTTTTTTGGAATAATATATTTATTATCTATCGTGGCTTGAAATGAAAGAATACTTCATGCTTTGGCTATATCACAACATTAATTTGTTATTTTAAGTACTTATTATATTTTGTTCATGACTATTTTTTTTACACTCGTTATGTATAACGTTTTTTTATAAGAACACTGATGAAGCTGAAAATCACTAAAAATTTAAGAGCATGCTGAAACTGAGAAAAATATGAAAAGATTTTATCTACGATGAACGAACTTTTGTGTTGTTTGTGTGTAAATCAAGTTTTAAAGGAAAATAATAATCCCTCTTATCGCAAGCAACACGCGTATGAAATAAAATAAGCTGATTTTATCGAGAAAGTTCGATTAACAGTCTTTATAAATCTCTTGTCAATAGTTTTATTCAAAAACCTTATGCTTTATTTGTGGTTCATCGATAGAGCTTGGGCTGACTCTGATTACAATGTGAGAAATGATTTTTTGCTTGAATACTAAAAAAATCAATACAGCTGTACAAGCAGAACTTGGAAAATTTCCTTTACATATTTCTGTCCATATCCAAATTGTTAAGTAATTTTTTCATCTAATGGAACATAAACATAAAGAAAATCATTTTCTATCTTCCTTGCGGATATCAAAGAGATTAAATTTGTCAGGAATAGCAACTTGCTATCACACTTGTCTACCTTGGCCATGGGATACATTAAGGACAATATGAATTCAAACACATCAATTAAGACTTCCCTACAAACCCTATATTCAAATTATTGAGGGGAAAATAGAAAAGAAGTTATACATGAATAATCGAACTCAAAACTAGAATTATACACACCTATCAAACCAAAATATGGTTCTGAACAATCTCAAGAAACGCAAAAACGTTACACAGTTGAGGATCTCAACCCACAAATTTCCAGTCGAAACCGGTTGATTCAAATAGATCCCAAGGGATAAAAGAAATGCTCATTATGCAATCGAGGCGGACTGGGTGATGAATTTCATTATTTGTTCCGTTGTGGCCACAGATGATTCATATAGATGAACCAAGATCAGAGTTGAATTCTAAAGGAAATTACTCAAGATAAATTCCAATTTCTCTCTATTTAGTAACTCAAGTATTTTTTTCTTTCTGATATCAATGAAAGATAAAACAATCCAAATTATAAGTAGTGACTTTCCTTACCATATCATGAATTCATATCATTATTTACTAGTATTATAATTTTTTCTTTTCAATCTTTATAGAAACTGTTAGTCCGAATTTACTTTGTTCTATATTTATTGCATTAATATTGATGTAAACGAGATCTTCTCAAAGTACCAATAAATTATTATTGTTGTTGTTATCAACTTTATCAAAGCTATCAATTGCTACAGATTCGTGGACCAACCCGTTCCCAAACTTACTCTTTACATTTTTAGTGTGGGTCTTCTACGAATGATATTAGCGCTTTAGATACATTTTGCCCTACATTCTCAGTGGCAAGATTTAACTAGAAACAACTTCCTTGTGATATGTTTTACACACACATTACGCAAGTATCAGAGGTTGACCGAGTAGCACTGGAAGCTACCGATTTGACTCTCAAAAGTAACGAAGAATTGTCCCAGATTTAGACACTGACTTATTAAGGAAGTCTTAGTAAAAACGCAAAGTAAACTTTGATTAGCTGAAAGTAAACTGTCCGCGAAAAACAAAAGATTGTCTAAAAAACTAAAAAGTAAATTCTCTGGAAAAACTGGAATGTTGTAAAATACAGACTGAGCTGGACTACTCTGGACTGGACTGGACTAAGTCAGCTTTCAAATCACGGAATGCTACTTTTATTTAAAAAAACACGTTTGGCACTTGATTCTTATTTTTATAACTTTATCTTAAAACATTCATCAAAACGGTGTCGAATATTTTCAAAATTCGTTATAGTTTTACACCTTTACAACGTTTTGTTTTGTGGATTCCAAAACTAGACCAGTTCACGTACATTAACTTGTGAATACACTGACATTGTTTCTGACACTTTTTGTATAACTAACGTGATTTAGCCCAAGTCCTAAAATTGTCTAATTTCTGGTTTCAGTTTGAGGTCTGAAAGTTTTCTAAACAGTTGCTTAGCAAATACATAATATATTTTAAAGCAATTTCATTCAGTGAGCCCAAATCCTTGCTTAACTTGTCACATAAAATGACCAACAACTCACACGAGACTTCTGAAGCTTTGAAAGAACTTTTTTTCAAACATCTGATGTCCATACAATATAATACCAGGTATGCTTCTAATTTGAACTTCTATAGACCAAGACTAAGAACTCATTGTGGCATTCATACTTCTAAAACCCCATTTACACTACATAAAAAACAGTTAGGCAAGGATAAGTGTTGGCAAGGGTGATAATAACTTTTTGGAGAGACAAGAATGGTTGAAATTGGACAATGTCCGAATGTTGTTTTAAAATTCAAGATAAATCGGTGAGGTAATCAAAGTTTACACAGTCAAATTCGACCATCCTAGCCTCGATGGAATTAAAATTTTACCCTTGCCAAAATTTAACTATGCCTAGCCAGTTTTTCTGTCGGTGTAAATGTTTTTTTTACGTTCGTTGTATCTAAGATCTATGGGGAGATTGCTATATCCCTTAAAGAAACATTTTGTTTCAACCAGTTTAATTCCGTTGCAAACTTTTCTTTCTGTGTAATCAAATTAAGTCCTAAACACTGCAAATCTATTAACATTACCGTTCATGACCACACGACAACTGTAATGTAACTAATTTTTAGCAAACCATACACTTCCACGGTGGCCAGCTCGAAAGCTTTGCTTTGAAATGAAAATTATAAACTGAAAATGCCTGAACTGAATTATCAGGATTTCCACGTATATTATTCAAGAAATAGAATAGTGTTTCAAATGTGCACAAATGGCTGTTAGTGTCGGTTAGGCCAGATGACCGACAGATAACCGACCCTGTTTCAGAAGAAACAAAATACAAAATAAGTTGACTTTTGTTAGTGTTTATTCTTAACGTACAGCACATGTACATGTATTTTGCATAGGATTTTCTTTCAAAATGTCAAAATGAGTAAAATTTTGCAAAGTATAATTTTAATGAATTAACTTGATGTACATTATGGAATTTAATGACTTTATACACAAAAAGCAGTTCAAATTTTTTAAAAATATTAAACCAATCAATATTTCGAAATTCATCTTCAACGACGGATTGAGTAATATATTTCGTCTGGACGAATAATTCATGGGTAAAGACGAAGCAGACGAAGATCACTTAAATACTGGAACCATATTACAAGGATACCTGTTTCATTTGTTTTTATTTGGCAACAACGTCTCTCGTAGTTCGTGTCCTTATTCGTCCTGTTTTTACACTAGACGTATAAGATGAATGACGTACAATCCCTCTAAACCGATAATACGTCCTCTAGTATAAAAAGAGCTAATCCTCGATTCCTCCATCACCTGGGATCTTAGTAATTAGCGAACCTATACAATATTGTAACACGCTGGTGCCATACAGTTTTTACAGTGGAACTTTGAAGTTTTCTCTTTAAACATTTTTTAAGATAACAATTTAAAACACTTGAGCTAAATATGTAAGTAAATTCTGTAAATTCTATATTTTTCATTTATTTCTATTTTTCCTAAAACAAAAAAAAGCCGTCGATTGAATTTTATTGCGGCATTATAGTCCATGTCGTAGAACCTCTATTTATTTTTGTTCGACCAACCGATACTGAAATTTTAAAAAGTCCGTGCTTCAAAAATTAAGTTTTCAAAGTAACAACTACGTGTCACACGCCTTTTCTATATATGAAAGCCGTATAAAACGCCGACTGAGTCTTTTTTAAAACGCGAATTAAGTCCGTATTTTAAAACACGGACTGAGTCCAGACCGTGATTTAAAGTGCGGACTAAGTCCAGTCCGTGATTTAAAACGTGGACTGATTCAACTCCAGAATAGAACAGTCCAGTCCATATTTTATTTTAAAACTAAAAGTAAACAGGAAATAACTCAAAATAAACTGTGATTAACTAAAAGTAAACTGTCTGTGTTTATCAAATTATAAATTTAAATTATTCTCAAGTAAGTATATAAAATAGCAAGCCCTTTTTCACCAAGACCAGTTGAAGTTCACAGCAACACCAACAACAAGGTAAGTTTCCATTTCAAACATTTCTATCGGCAACAGTTAAACTGAGAAGCTTTTCTGTAGCTGGCTCATTTTGAAAAATGAAAACGCAGACTTTTATTTCCTTTTCTTTCTTTTTTTCTGGTAAAATAGTTTAATTCTATTAAAATTCTTTAAAGTTTTTAATATCAAAAAGTTGACATTACATGCAATTAAAGACTTTTTGAGCCAGTTGCTTTAAAGCCGATTAGCGATACTTCAGGACTAAACTTTTTTGGAGGCAATTGTTGTAGTATTCTTTTTCTTCGAAGTCCGACTCTTTAATCAAAGATATTTTTGGAGGTGATGATGCGTGAGACATTATATCTTCTTTTTGATGCAGACACAAGGAATCAATTTGCCATTCATCGAGGAGGAGAGCGGTTCTCCCCTTGTAAAGAGACTTATTCAGTGTCACCGACCTCCATCTTCTACACACAAGGGCTAGGGAATGCAGAATGTCTTTGATCGAAAAATACTTAAAGATCTCGACCAGAACTTCGTTTAGCAAGTCTATAGGAAAAAAAATGATTAAAAAGGGAACGCTTTTAGGGCTCAGCATAAAGAATAGAAAAAAAGTCTATAGAAAAAAAGCTGATTGAAAAGGGAACGCTTTTAGGGCTAAACATAAAGAATGAATAATAAAGAAAAACTTCGCAGTGCGATTTTAAAAGTAACTGGTCTGAGAATTCATTGTAGAACAAAATAGAAGAGTAATGGAATAGAAATACTTATCGTGTTGATGATCTCTCACTCGTTCGTGCAAATGCTTTGCACTCGTGAGAGATATCACAGGAAAAAATGCCCTTAAAACCAATTTGGGAAGGTATGTTTTGGGGTGGGTTTTTCAGTAACATGTAAAAACCATTCAACAAACTTGAAAAAACGTAACAATAACCAATGTTAGGATGTGTTCCGTTTTTACGAGTTCGTTTGAATGGGTTTTGAATGTTTTAACTGCAAAAAAAAACTAACCTTCCCAAATTGGTATCAAGGACATTTTTCCCTGTGTATACATTTGATTTTATACCTGTTATCAAGGTCCCATAATATCAGTGGGTGTGGATGGCACAGCTACTCAGAATCCTAGTTAACATAAAAAAGTTTATTTTTAGGTTACTTGGGGACGAATCGCACATTTTGATCGCGCGGGTTCAGTAACCAGTCAGAGCACCCAGGACTTTCAGGTATGCCTTGCTGCTTTGGTAAAAGCGAGATTTATATACTAAGGCCCGTTTCAAACGTCGATTTTCTGCCGCGTCAAATAGTCGATTGCATGAAATTGTTTTTCAAGTTTTTAGGTAATTTTTTTCACACAAACTTAACCATATCACATTGACAAGATAATGTTATATCTTTGCTACTTGGGTAATATCAACAATTTTCATTTATCGGTTTAAAAATTAAATGGGAAAAAGTGACTCTTTGAATTGAATTCGACGCGGCAGAAGTTCGACGTTTGAAACGGGCCTAAGAAATCTAATTTAATAAAATTGAAATAAAAGACAACAAAAGTGATGAGAATGACTGCTTATTTCGCGAAAGAGTAAAATGAAAATCGACCATAAACTACTTCTAATTTGAAAATGTTCATAATTTTGTTGAATATATTTTGGTACACACAACTGACTGAAATCATTGAAGCCAAAACGCGGTTCGAATCGAACAGCACCGACGGTCGAAAAAATAGCGTTTACAAAATTAATTACCCCCGTATATTAGAAAACTTTGTATCAGATAGAACAACTCAAAACGAATAAATTTATTATAAGAATCTGAACAATAATATTTATGCACTTTTTTAGAATTGA
>JAOBRB020101743.1:0-13892 GCA_027575285.2 Zoanthus pulchellus
GTCAAAGACTCTCATCCGCTTAACACTACAGAAACCGGAGATAAGCGCCGGCCCCGTGGGCCACTAGGCTCGTATAAGGATTTAGTTTTATATCAACAATAACCACAACGATATTGATTTATTGTCGCTTTGAAACTAAACATTTAGTACATCAGTGAATATCCAAAAAAAAAATTGTTTTCTTACACTTAACAATTGATCTGGGGAATGGTTCAAGGCTAGAGCTAAGGTACTTTGTGAGTATGATTTCACAAAGATTCTCATACATACAATGTGCCTCATACAATATTTCTTCCTTCACAGGTTTATGATTAAAACGAAATCGAATCTTCGATTTTAGACAACAATAATTCTGCTCTTGACTTTGGTTGAAACCCAGAGTTGTGGAAGAAGCATTGTATCGTTGATGAGAAGAATGGTGTATTTCTCATGTCTTTAGGAAACAATTGAAATTTGTCACCGCTTGGCAAACAAATCTTTCTGTTAGAAATTGATTTAGGGATGAGACCATTGGAAATGTGAATGGGGTGGGCGGCGAGAAAACAAAAATTTAACATTCAGAGAAAAAAGGTCTGAAAACAAACACATATAAACAGTGTGAAATAAAGAAAAGTATGAAGAAAAAAACTTGCAGTGAAAGACAGCCCCCAAAAAAGTATGCAAGCAAAAGATCTCCCCCACCCCACCCCTGTTCACTTTTCTAATTGTAATTGTACTTTTAAAAAGTCATCAAGTAGTTGACATATTCTGACATTATTAGCGTTCAATCACGAACGACCTCCTTGACGTAAGAACCTATTGTAAGTTTTCTAGTGAAGTGGCTGTTTATTTGCAGTTAATTTATATGTTGTTAAACATTCACGGCCACAAACAGTTTAAGCATTAGAGCACAACTTTCTATGAGTCATAGAAAGTTGTGCTCTAATGCTTTTATGATATAGCAAAACAATCCGCAAAACAAGCAAGCGAAAACCATGACTTTATCGTTGTAATAAAGCATAGATTTGAACCAATCAGAGCGCGCGTTATATCGTACTATATTTTAAAGTTGAATATGAAATTAGCTTCACTTTCATCAAACAGCAAATAAATGTTTTGAAAGTTTAAATACTGTTAGTCTGTTTACTAATTCTTAAATAACAGCTGTGACTGAGTAAAATACAAAAACGGATTTACGGTGTTTTCAACACCTTCAGCTGTAATCTTATTTTTGTTGAACAAAAGTTTAAATGTTACAAATAAAAAGAAGATAAATTAGTAAAGATTATTGGTTTGTGTAATTTTTACGGACTCAATTGAGATTCGTACTTTGTGTATCAACAGCATGAGAATATTTAAAATTTTTGTTTGTATATAATTTGGAAAAACTGCAAATTAGAAGTCTTAAAATTATTTTTTAGGTAATTGGATGTGAAATGGCTGTTGTTTGTTACAATTTGTACGTTAGTGTGAGAACATTCTTCAATAGGGCATTTCCGAGTTCTATTTTGCCTTCGATTCAAAACGAGTCTAAACCTTTCATGTGAAATGAGTTCTGTATTCATTTTCATTTTAATACAAATCAAAGTATTTTCATAAGAATGGCCTTGCACTTAGCCTCGCAGTGAAACAGAGGAACAAGATAAGTCGGTAATGGCCTATTGTAAGCATATCTGATTGCTCAGTTGGAGGCCCCGCACTCGATCCCAGATTCTACTCAAATACATTTTTAAAAATCTTTACTATTTCCTATCGGTTAGATATTTATCTTCATTCCGTTCTTGTATGAAAGGTTGGTTTTATCAAGAAAACATTGAAAACAGAGCTTGACTGTTTATATCCGAATATTAATCAGTCATTTTAACCGAGTTTACAGAATATACTGTCAGAGTATGATAACCCAAATTACAACTCTGAGCTGGCCCGTCACTTTGCCCTAAATGAAATGTTGACACAGCCAGACAATGAAACTCACTGAAGATTCAACGATATGATTTGTATCGCAAATTTTATCAAGTTTAAAGAAATCAAATCTTTTTAACTGTGTTTGTTCCCAAGAAAAATAATGTAATAGCTTTTAATGGAAATATGCAATGTATTTAAATGCAGTCTTTATCATTTATACCCGCTTTTTAAAACTGATAATGATAGTCCATATAACTGTGCTTGTAATGAAACAGCCACTAAATAGGTTGCTATGGTCTCGCGAATCAATGGGTCTTATATCCTCATCTGAAGAAGACTAGTGTGGCTAACTGAAATATAGCATTCTTTTCAATTTTTAAAAACGTCGTGTTGACTCCTTAAGTTATTATGCATCATTGGGTCTAAGCCCGCACTATAAACCCTTTAAAGAACAAGGAGTTTGAAGGTTAGCAGCCATACACAGCTCTTTCGTCCTTGTTTTGCTTCCTCAGCACAGAACAACTAACTAACATGCACGATCAGATAATGGTCTATCGAAATAGTTTGTTTTACAAACAAGTTTTCTGACAATATAAAGAATTCAAAACTTAAATATTTAATGATAAAATAATAATAACTTTATTTATGTGTCAAATCTGATAGCAGTTAAAACTACTAATTGGGGACATGGATAATTAATTAATCTTAGATTAATTGTCCTCATGGCGCATGCTTTAGTTTCTTTATTTTATTTGATGATGCTTCTCAACGTCAGTACACGCATCTCAAATAGGAATTCCGCTGAACGTAAGGATTTCGTTGTCACAAAAACACGTTTTTAAAATTGAATGTATTAGCTTTCATTTGTAGCTTATTAAGTTATCTTATATTGTCCTTGTGCACTTTTGGTCTCTCTTTTATCGTTATGATTTTTATATTAAACTGTTAAATATGATGCAATGTTTTTAAAACCAGTACAATTTTGTAAATGTTTGGGTTTTTCTTGTGCTATAATACACTTTGGCAAATAGAGTTGACTATCCTGCTTTCGTCCATTTTGTTACCAGCGCGGGTGACGAGATCATTTAACCGTCTAACACGTCTGCAAAGGATAAGAGTTCTTTGTAAACACTGCAAGAGAAACAAAAGAATACATGCATTTCAGGCTCATTGATAAGTTGCTATTTACAATAAATGATACCCTAAGTTATTCACCAAAAATATCCTAATTTAATAAATATTTGAAAAAAGAAGAAACCATACTTTTGTATTTTTCCAAAAGCAAAAACTAAAGTAGCTTAAGTAAAACAAAATTAAACAAGTTTTAGGGTTCTGATTTTCCTTTTTAGGTTTTAAATCAGACGGTTATTTCTTTTATTCGAAAAGATGCAATGAAAATACAAGTCGCAATATATACACTGCAAGTCTTCAAAATACAGGCAACACAAGTCAGCGCCTGACATCAGGAATATAAACTCTTTTCAAAGTTCTCATGGACTATTTAGTATAGTTTAAAATAGACAAAAAGAATTACTTCGGATATATATCGCAAGGGAAATTGAAACGCCAACGGAAAACACCTTTGATTGGAATAGATTATTAGAAACAAAAGGAAACGCGGAAAGGTTTATAAAAAGATTAGATTATATACGTGAGTCGATATCTCTGCTCCTCTCTAACCTGCAGTGCACCACCGGTACGGGGATGAACATCACTCAACTGAAAAGTTGACCAATTAATATTAACGATCATTCATAATACTCCTAAACAGCTTCGGTTTAAAAAAATTATCGCAGCAGCGCAAGAAAAGTCAGCCTACATTCAAGCAACAGTGAAATACAGTTGAGTGGTTTAGACGTTCATTACCAAAAACTTATCAGATTGATTCTGATTGCAAGGAAAACCTGATGTATCGCGCCAACTATATCGTCTTTGTTTGGCTAATTTAATATTAACAGCCCTCATTTAACTTTAGCACGTCTCTCTAAATCAGTTTACGGGGTTTTTTTCTTGCAAAATCTTAATAAAAAGAAATTGTTTCCTTTTTACCTCGGAGTTTAGCTGATTCTGCGTTTTCGTGATACGCTTCAGTGCTTCCCTTTTGCCACCGGTTCCTGGAAACGAGCCTATCCCCAACGTATAGCCATTCGGTAAAACAGGAAATATGGACAGTAATAGAAAAAGCAAAACTACTACCAAAGGCTGGTTCATCGCAAAGTTTCTTCTGTTTTTCCTGACTATTACACTCTATCTTGAAAGATAACTTGTTGCTTCTTGTAGCACTCGATGTTTTGTTTGCTTAACCAAATGACAGAATTTTTACAAGGAGCCATTTTATCTACGCTATAGCTGAATTTTAAAATAAAACACGTGCTTTCATTACCGGTTGGTGTGAACGCTGTTTTAAAAGGCGGAAATGAGGAAACGAAGTTCAAAACTTGTTATGTTTCAATAAATTTTGTTAATGGCCCAGAAAACGTAATTGCCGTTTTGTCTACTTTAATCTGCGTTAGTTTTGTCTAAGTGGGTGTTATTAAAGCAACGTTTCCCACGCTTTTAGGAGCTCTTTATCACTTGTGCAATGAATTTTGTTAAGCTCATCAGCTGGCTGCTCATAAGACGTAATTCTATTTTTAACCTATTCTATTTCTTATCGCAGTATGACTTTGCACTAACTGAAAACAATGTTTTTAACTGTAGAGTATTTGAAACGTAAACACAGTAAAGCATCTTTCAGAAGCCAACATAAATAGGCAAAATAAAAACTAAAATTTTCAATACTTCGGACTGTAAGACAAAATTTAAAGACAAGCAGGCGGCCTTGAGTCAAATATAATCTGACAAACTATTATCATTAAGCTTGTTCCTTCTTTGCACGTAAATGTCAGTTTTTTTTCTATTAACATATTCTAACACCTGTTCAGTTTTATGAACATTCTCTTTGTACTTTTGAAGGGCATATTTTCTTCATTTACTATACTAAAAAGCTAACCTCATTATATTGCCAAGAACCATTTGTGCAACAGTTCGTCTGTAGTTTGATGGTTTGTAGATTTTTCTAATATAAAAAGTACACATTTCAATGAACATTAGTAATTTAAGATAACAAGAGACAGCAGGTAGTTAAAAGACGAACAAACATTCAATTCGTTTTTGTTCGATTCATCAAATCCGTTTCCGGACAATTTTTGGTTAGCAGTCGCAATGAACTTAACAGAACTCAATTTCTAATTAACAAATACTGAAATCACTTTTTCAATGCGCTTCACTTTTTTATCAAAAACGAGTAAAATCTTGCACAGACTAAATGTTTTTTTTTTCAAATATTTTTATTTTGTTTTTGAATAACGTATATTTTATAACTCATTTATTAAAAGGGCTCAAGCCCCCGTAGGCGATTTTTATACTCTGTTTTTCCTGTGATTACTTTCAGTATTTTTTCTTATCGTTAACGTTTTCATTTAGCGTAACAATGTTCTTAATTTGTTTTCATTTTTAGGCAATATTAGTCTTACTATTTTATTAATTTTTTTGATGTGATGTGTTCATCTTTTAACTGAATTGCATGTTTTTAATTTTTTCTGATTTTAGTCTCTGACATCTTGTTATATACTTGCTGTTTTATCAACTGTCAATGAGCTTTTCAAGTGACTATAGCTGGAAATAATTAAATGATTCCCAACGAATAAGAGATTAAAACCTTCACAACAGACAAGAATTCATTTCCTTAAAGCTCTGCATTAATCGCTGTCTGCGTAAAACCCTTTTATTAATTTTGATGATTTGCTGTTCGGATTGTTGAATAAAACTTTGGAAACCATTCTGTTACTTTTTTAAATTATAGTCAGTTCTGAGAATTGCTTAGGAAAATTAAGTTAATAAAACTGTTTTTTATATATTATTTCAAACCAATGTGGAAAATTTATATTCATATAAAAAAACTTGACGTTTTTCGGAAGGTCGTGGATATAGATCTTCATTAACTGTAACAAAAGCTTTTTCTGACTTTTGTATGTTGGTTTGAAAAGACAAAAAAGTTATTAATTTGTTATTACTAGCTATAGAACTCACGGTTAAAAAGTAAGAAGAATTTGCAACTTCTTTCGTCTGTGCTAAATTAAATAGAAGGCTACGTTGATCATTTTTGCATTAAGCGTCATTAATATAAACACTTAGGTTAGAAGTATAAATTTCACGCTAGTGTCGCTTGGTATTTTTGTATTTTCACTTGTATGTGAAAAAATTGAGAAATTATAGATCATAGAAAACCGCATGATATAAAAAATAAAATTTATTGGATTTGTAATTTTTGCTATGCGCCAGGCCGAAACGTTAATGACAGTGAAACAAAATCTTATAAGACAAACACGAAACAGATAGTTAGCCAATCACAAAACTGATAGTCCTGCCAATCACGACACTTATCACTGAATACGCGGTCAAGAGACGGTTATTGCATAAATGCAAATTATGTCTCACTCAGTTGTCCTATAAAATAGGTTTAGTGTCTGACAGAGTAGTAATTAAAGCTGCGTGGACGAAAAAATATACAATACATTCACATTTTATTAAATAGTCTTTTTCGCTTCTATCATTGCCTGATAACTTGGCTTACCCGCTTAGCAGACGTGGAAATGGAATCATGGCAGCAAATTTTTGGCAAGATAAATTGACGGAGAGGCAGCTTATTTTGGGATAAACTTGTTAATAAAGATCCATATATAATTGACATGTTGCGGCATGGCTTATGACTTCATCAGAATTATAATATCTAAGTAGCACTTGGCATATAAATCGGAAATGAACACAAAAGGAAGATGAACATGTTACAATGGAGGGGTTAAAGTGACAATTTTAGATTAACATGCAGAAGGTGCTGGTTCAGTGGGGACCTCTCCCAGAGGATTGAATAACTTTTTTAATTTTTAGTTGCAGGATATTTTCGGCCTGGTATAGGATAGACAATTTTCACAAGACATTAAGTGTTTGTACGTACACGTTGGAAGCCTTATCCGTTTTAAGGTGTTCATTGATCCTTGTTGAAAAATGTCGGGATGTCTCTCCGACATAGCAAGCTCCAAGGCTTGAACAATTAAATTTATAAACAACAAGAGATCTAAGCTCCTCTGGGATAGGGTCTTTCAAGCCAAACAGTGATCAAATTTTAAAACTGGAGAAAGCTAATTGAATATTGTCTTTATTGAGCTCATCCTTACAGAACAGTTTGAAAATATGTAGATAAATGTAATTGAGAATATGATTAATACGTTGCCAAATGATACCATAAACTTGCCTATGCATAGTAATTTGACATAAAAGGTGATACGCTTGTTGTGATCTAGAAACCAGTAAGAATACGAGTTTTTCAACAAAACCTCTACTTCTAGAAATGCCTTTCTCCCTTATAAAAGTATTTCTAATTTACTTTGCAAACGTTAATTGCTTTTGAAACAGCTACCACGTTCCACGGCCATTTATTTGTTCACCAACTGCTGTTTTCTGTATAAGTTATTTTCAAAAAACAAGATAACTACTTTTAAATTCAACTCAACTATACTAAGAGATTTTAAAAATGGGACCCATGTCAGAAAATGACAGACTGGAATATAGAAACAATAACAATAATCAGAATAATGGCATAAATTTGGTGCGAGCCTTTAAAAAAAGAATAATTCGTCTTGAATATTGAATCATCAGTATAATCCCCGGACTTACGTTGACTGTCCGTTTTTAAATACTGAAATTAATTATCTATCTATTTATCGTGTGAATGACGCGGACAGCTAAAAGGAAAGTTAACTTGTATTCTAAAATATTTATTTTCAGTTAATTTTCTATAAACGACCACGCAAAGAATGACTAAGTTGGAAAAACTTCCTTACTCAATTAGTTAAGAAAGAGCTTTGAAAAAACGTTTTTCCTTTTATTAATCTTTTGATGCATAAGAATTAACTGTCATTTATGATTTAAAATAGCTAATTATAATTTTTCTGTAAACGACGCAAAAAATGGACTAAACTGATATACTTCCTAAATAACGTTTCGTTTAAGGAAAAGTTAATTAACAGCGTATGAGTTTTCTGTATTTGTTTGAAAAGGCATTTCATATTACACACAAACTGTATTATTACAAAAAAAGGCATGTCGTCGGACAATGTAAGCAATAAAGCAAACTGACTTTATTAATTTCGTATTTGTTCCTTGAATGAGACATTAAATGTTTCATATTGCAGGAAAAAAGTAAACCGTTTGTTCAGCTTCGACATTAAGTTTTGTCCGTGATTTTCATCACGGTCCTGCTCGATCAAAGATTAATGAACTGTACATTATAATTTTCGTTTATTTATTGTAGCATTTTTTAGTGGATTAAACGAATGCTTAACTTAATTCTACAAGCGACAATGAATTCCGCATACTGCATGTTAAGTTAATCCATCCTACATTATTGACTTCGGCAAAATGCGTTACGTGGATTATAATGGGAAACTGCACATGTGTTTGTTAGTGCCTCGTGTGAAAGTTCAAGAGACCAAGCAATTCACGGAAAGATTTGTGACAGTTTGTTTATTGTATAATGTATTTCTTGGGTATTTACATGCTTATATCTCACAGGCATGTAAAAAAATGCAGCTGTTTCTCTGCAAATTCTTAGAGAAAGAACAAGCGTTTCAAAAGTCAAGTCAAGATATACACGGGAAACGGTAATCAAGGAAGAAAGAAGTTTTTGCTAATGAGTTTGACTAGTGTCGTACAGAACATTTCTACCGAGAACATTCTGAGCCTACGAAGCACGGAGATTGTTGTGTTTGAATCAATTCTGATCATAGCAATAGATCTAGTGGGGTTTATAGGAAACTTTCTCATTTCCCTGGCAATATTTCGCAATACTAAATTTCATACAGTGACCAATATCTACATTCTGTCTCTGGCAATGTCGGATGCTCTCATGGCAGCTCTTGTTATGCCTCTTTCTTGCGGTGTAATCATAACAGGTAAGAAACATTTTCACAGGAAAAAAATAATATACCGCGTATAATCACATTTTAGGATATTGAGTTCCTCGCGTGTGTTTTGCAGCTGGTTACGCAGAAGGGTGAGGTAAGAGCATACGCGCGGTACAGCCACTATATGATGAGACGCTCGAGCAAAACTAACACTGGATCGCTCTGTAATCAAAGACTACGACGCGAGTAATACTTAGCCAGTGCTGCTTCTGCTTATCGAAAGCAACTTTGTGTGCCCCAATTAGTATTGCATGTGCAGCTAGGTTCTACTGGCAAAATTCATATTAAATAACGCGAGATCGAATAGCTTGAAACAACTATTTGAAACGAAATTTACCAAAATTTAAAAGTGTTTTGTTGTATTTTAAACTTATTTGTTCCCTGGTGCTCTTACGCTCATATGGAAACACAGATAAATATTCAATTGTTTTCTTTCTCGAACAAACAAAGTAACATTTTGGGTCCTTAATTGGATATGAAAGCACAAACTCCAGAATCATGGGAGGTACGCGAGTCACTGAGGCGTATCGGTCATCAGTAGCGCTCTTCCAACGTCGACGACTCGAGTTGAATCCGCACGCGGGCTGATATTTGTTAGTCTCAATCTGGCTCCCTGGGTTTTACTCCGGGTAAAACCGTACCTCTGCAAATTTGCCTTTCACGCCAAGATCTGATCAGCGGTCGATAATTTAAAAATCTCTACCCAGTAAGCAAGTTTATTTTAAACTATACGCACTCGATAATGAAACGGATCCTGCGTACAAGTAGAACTGTATGCTACTGAAGTCTCAGCATCGGCAGCAGAACCAATCTTCCCTTTTCATAAACGCGCACCGTCATTTGACAAAAAGATGTTATTTACCTGCGAGAAGTTAAATTTCTCTCTTTTTTCATTTTTTTATACACTTTTTATCAATTTAAAAGAGTAGACAAATGCATCCTTCAAGAATCCTTTTACTGGAACACCAACGTTTTGGTCTATATTTGAGGTACGCGAGTTATAGATTAAAATATATCTGGTTTTTAATGGGAATACGTATGCAAGCAGTCATTTAAAAATTTGTTTAATTTCAGGAGAATGGATATACGGTGAAGTGATGTGTGGAATTCATGGCTTTGCAACACTTGCTTTATCCTGGGTTGCATTAAAAACCATTGCTCTTTCAGCTATGAACCGATACTTCAGAATTGTGAAGCCAACAACATATCGGAAGTTGTTTACTGTAAATCTCTCTGTCACCATGGTATTAGTGTCCTGGTTTGTTGTCCTTATCTTGGTTGCTCTGCCTCCATTGTGTGGCTGGGCTTCTTTCGCTTTCAAGCCGGAGCGCGCCATTTGTTATATTTCCTTTCCTATGCAACATCGAACACCTAACATCATTTTTACGGCTATTCACCTAGTACTTTTTGTTATTATTCCATTTATTACTGTTTTTAGCTGTTACTTCAGAGTTTATCAGGTCGTGAAACGCAACAACACTTCTGCTCTATTTTATCAACAACCTAGGAATACTTCTCTGAACATGAATGTAGAAGAGATCAGAATTAGCAAAACTATTCTGTCAATCACAATAGGTTATCTTGCTATCTGGGTTCCAGTCCTAACCATTGAGACACTACACACCTTACATGGTCCCAACTTATTTCCCCCGGAAATCTATCTCGTATATTCATACTTATGGTTTGCAAGTAGTGTTATCAATCCGTTGCTTTATGGCTACATGAATCGTGCATTTAGAAAAGAGGCGAGACGTGTATTTCCAGTTTCAAGACAAACGAAAGTCGCTTTGCAATGCCACTCTTCGACAAATTTAATACACTTATTAGAACTGAAAAGCTTACCATTACCGAGATCAGAAAGGTTAATTACCACCATTGATTGCACAAAGCTGCAGCGGTCCAGCATCAGAAGGTAGGACATCACATCTAGAAGCAGGACACTTTAAATACTAAATGCTCTGATGATGAAGAACAGGTCGGCTCGTGTTTGCAGACTTTCAGATTGAACACTCAATTGAGAGGATGCAGATTGCGGAGTGGAGTTGTAATTAGTGTACAGATGTTTACAGAGCTAGGTTTTGTACGCTCAATAGGCGCACGCGTCGAGGACTATTCTAAAATTGATCTTTGCCTTGTCTGCTCAAGTTTCAATTTGGGTCAGAGTACTAAACCTTCCAACTGCCCATATCGTACAAAACGTCCTGGGTAGGAATTAATCTTTTTGTCCAGTTACCTCAAGGGAGCCAAATATAGCATGGAGTCTTTCTATAATAATAATAATAATAATAATAATAATAATAATAATAATAATAATAATAATAATAATAGTAATAGTAATAGTAATAATAATAATAATAATAATATTTGTTTATTTCCACCATTCGCAGATTTCTCTGACTCTACTAGTAGGGTCAGACATAATTTGCACTTACAAACAAATAAATGTAAATATACTATATAGCTAATATTAATAAAGATATAAAGACAAATACAATTTATAGAGGTCGAATACACACATCACACGCGATTTATATACGGCGCATATTTAACTGATACGAATTCTGAGAAACAGTCAGTTCGACTAAGTAACAAATCGCATGATGGTCCTGACCTGAGCGAGTATGGAGTTTACGACGAGACGACCATGCTGGATATTAGTAGGAAAAGCTGGCTTGCGTGCATAATTCCCGACACAAATTTCTTGCACACCAAATGGCGTCTCTCTAAGGACAATAGCCTTGCACGCGCGAGAGCGTCCACGTAGCTCAAGTCAGAACCATAGATAATTTTAGGGGCCTCTTTTACACCCTCTCTACAGCCTTACAAAAATACTGTGGTAAATTTGCAAATACTATTAAAGCGTATTCTAGAACAGATAATAATAACAATAACAAGCATTTATATAGCGCACGTTCAAATGCGCTTTACAAATAAATACAGGCTTTAACGGTTAGAGGGTCTTAGAAAGTTCGCTGAGCGGTTCACATGTACTGGCGCAAATTGGCAGCCGATAAGAAGTGCCCTCAGTAGAAGAGACAGACCATAACACCGGGATCACCACCCTGCTCTTTGCGAGAAGTGTGTGGGTTCTTTTAAGTCCCTCGACAGAGAAATCGAGAGACTGGACCTACGGTTTTACGTCCTTATCCTACGGTTTTACGTTCTTATCCGAGAAAAAGATCTTAGTAGGGACCAGTACACCGAGCGCTACTGGTTGATTATAGCAGCTATTCTAATGTAAGAAATCAAGCCACATCATTTTGCACTTGCTAGGGTTCAACTGCATGTTGTTACAATAAACAAAGAGTATTAACGTCATTTACAAAATGTTTCAATACGGCCGGAGAGCTGCGAGGGTATATCTCAAGTATTGTTAGATCATCTACATCCTTAATTCTAGGGCCCTAGCAGCGCACCAGATCGTTTACCTTGACAGCAAACAAAATAGGGATCAACTTGGTCCCTTGTGTGATTCCACCATTCGGGGACTTACTAGCTGATGACGCGTTTGCAAGTTGGACGCGCTGTGGCCTGCCTTGAGGAAAAGCGACTATCCACCTCACCAAAGAGGGGTGTAACCCAAAACCTTAGAGCTTACGAAGCAATATTCGGTGATCTATAAGATCGAAACCTTTTTTGAAATCTGAAAAAGAGAAACATATAGCGCAAAGCGCAGTTGCCTCTATCTAACGCTTCTAATGCAAGGTAGAGTAAATACACTAACGCTTGAGTTGTCAATCTACCAGATAGAGCAAATTGGTTAAGGCCAAATTTGTTTAGTAGTACAGGCAGTCATCTAACAAGAGTAAAACTTTGCATTGTTTTAGCAACCTGACACGTCAGAGAGACTGGTCTAATGTCCTTTTCAACAGACTTCGCAGGCTTCTGCTTTGGGAGTAGTCTCACATCTGCGCTCTTCAATAGGAACGGGAGGAAGTCCTGCCGAAGTGAGACATTATTCATGGCACTAATGACCGAGCCAAGTTTGTGCGCAAACTCCTTTAGAACAACGTTTGAAGTGCCATTCGGTCCGGGGGCTTTTTTTGATCTCGCGTAAGGCCTTTTCAGCTTCTCAGGGAGTCGTGAGCAACTCAGATGGCAAAGACTCAACGCAATGCCGGACACATCATCAGGGGTCAAGGGGTCATACTCCAGAGTGAGGTTCACGAAAAGTTCATCAATCCTGTCGCACAGGGTAGTGACAGAATCAATAACGTCTTCGTCAACTAGCTGACGATACCACTGACCTCAGTCGGCCGTTATACCAGCGTAGTTCTTGACATTCTTCCACCATTTCCCCACATTAGAGACTTTAAGCCCCTTAACTTTGGTGTCATAATAGAACTTCTTAGCAGATGTAATTGTCCTTTGCACTTTATTTCTCCACATTTTAAACACAGGGGAGTTTTTGCCGATCCGACTCAAAGCGCGAACTTAATCACACCTTTTCAATAATTGGCTTGACAGAAACAAAACTCAAATTATCCGGGGAGTAGTTGCTAAACGTTTCTATTCCTGGCTATGAATTTATTTCTCAACCAAGTCTATCTAGCTATGGAGGAGCAGGGTTTTTTGTTTTAAATACGTTAAACTACACTATAAGAAACGATTTTTCTGAATCAAAACTCGAACATGATGCATTATGGTTAGAGACTGAAAGTGAGCTCAATCATATATGTGGTATAGAAGCCTTTTTGACTTATATTAATAACATAATTGATAAAATTAGTAAGGAAAATAAGTATTGCATTATAATGGGTGACTTTAACCTGGACCTTTTAAAATGTGACTCACATCCTCCGACATAAGAGTTTCTTAACAGTTTAGGTTCCTATTATAACCCGCACATTCTTCAGCCTACTTGTATAACGCACCATTCTGCCACTCTCATTGATAACATTTTCTTTAATTCGATTGTTCATCATACGTTATAAAATAACCAAAATAGTACGCGCGCTGTGATTGGTTGAAAAACTGTGGTTTATTGTGCCGATAAACCACAGC
>JAOBRB020102071.1:847-13885 GCA_027575285.2 Zoanthus pulchellus
AGCAGAACCCTGTAAGTGCGTCATATTAGAACAAAACTGATCCTTGTTGGTGCATTGTATTATAACTAAATGGAACCTTGTAGGTGCATTATATTAGAACTAAGCAGAACCCTGTAAGTGCGTCATATTAGAACAAAACTGATCCTTGTTGGTGCATTGTATTATAACTAAATGGAACCCTTTAGGTGCATTATATTAGAACTAAGCAAACCAGTTAAAGGGTGGCTAACTAATTTTCTTACTGGAAAACAAGAAATCAATTTGTATTGGTGTTGAACGAAAAATATTGCAATCTTTTGTTCATTTCAAGATTTCGGCCTTCCGGAACATGATTGAATCGTGAAAATATTCTTATAAATGAAAAAAAGAAGAAGCCGCATGATTAGCTCGGTAAAGTGATAATAGATTATGCAGTAAATGTATTATTTATTACCTTTATCATAGCTATCATCAAAATTTCTTCTCTGTTGGTATCTTCGCAACAAACGCGCTAACTTTCCGTTTTCTTCAAACTCGCGTCCCCATCGCATGCCGCCAAGCTGTGCCTCCGTTGTGTGTAGAAGAACAGCAAGCACAACACATGAAATCAGAAGGAAAGCTAAGACTCTCTTGGACTCCATGACACAAGCTGCAAATGTAAAAACACAAAAAATAAAGTTTTATGAATAATATGGATAAAAAACATTACATATACAGAATAGGCATTTATTGCATGATTGTGCTAGTAAACGCTACAAAGTTGCTTGACAATGCATTGAAATGTTGCTTTAAAGTTCCTCAAAAATATAAAAATGTAGAAGTTGCCACCCAAATTTCGCTTACATACAATTTCTAGATTACTACTTTAAACATGACGTTGTGTGTGCCAATTAAACCCTCTCTCGACCAGAGAGAAGGAGGAGGAGGGGAGACAAAAATGCCCGCACCAACTTTAACAATGTATATTTTCTTAACGGCTTAAGTCGGAACAACCAAACTTGTTGGCTTTTCTTAAAATATTTATAGTTATCATTTGATACTAGTTATGTAGGTCTAGCTTATTCGCCGTTGCCATGGCAATGGTTATCCATCGGACATCTCTGACCCCAAATCACCAACTAAGGCTTCATCAATGTAGTCTCCTCATTTTTCACTTAACATATGCTTATTCAACTATATCAACAAAACATTAATTAATCTAATGTCAGATTCAAATGCACATGTACATCATCTCCTGAAAACTTGGTGATCATACATCTTGCCGTTCCAAATTTATGACGGGGGGTCTGAAACAGCCCGTTCCCCTTGGTACCAGGAAGGCCTAGAAGGCCCTCTGTCAATACATCGATTTTTCTTTTATCAACAGTTTAGTTCTAAAGTTAATGTGCCTTCCAGAGTTTCTGTCGATAACGCCCTTTGTTTAGAAAACTAATCAACCTCTGGTGGAGCGCTAATAACAATGGATGGACTCACACTTTATACAGAGATTACATCCACAGCTCTTGCTTTATCAAGTCTACAGTCTCTTTGACATTCGTCATTGCTGAAACCTCAAGATAATCCCTTACTAAAAGTTTTCTTTTTTAAAGGACTTCTTGTTGTGCGCCACTTTGATTGTTGCGTGATTTTGTTGCACCGTATGTCTTCATCCAAAACATGGTTGCGCGCAATGTTGCTTTTAGTCAGTTGCACAGTGACTCAGCGCCTTAAGAATTGTTCAAAAGTTGCTCAGAAGTAGCCGAGGACGGTTTCAAACTATTAATTTAGAGCGCTTGATATGATAACCTAGAGTACAAGAAAACGAGCATTCTGTCACCATCTATTCTGTCAAAAGCATCATTTTTATCAAAAAAATTAGAGCAATGTTCTTCAAACTAGTAATATATCAGATGCAGACGTGATTTTTCTGGATAAGATTTGCCCATTAGGGGGTCAGTGGCCTCAGAAAAGTTGAAAATGGAGAAAATCAATTACGCATGCCTAAATCAATATGTACTTGTTTGTATTCGGATTTTTATCCATTCTGAAATCATGTTAATTCCTGTAATTTGATTGGTTCCTGACATTCTGAGTGTATGCGTGTTAATTCCTAAAATTTGATTGGTTCCTGACATACTTAGTGCATGCGTCTAATTTCTGCAATTTGATTGGTTCTTGACATTTTGAGTGTAGGCGTGTTAATTCCTGCAATTAGATTGGTTCCTGACATTCTGAGTGCATGCGTGTTAATTCCTGCAATTTGATTGGTTCCTGACATTTTGAGTGTATGCATGTTAATTCCTGCAAATAGATTGGTTCCTGACATTCTGAGTGTATGCGTGTTAATTCCTCCAATTTGATTGGTTCCTGACATTTTGAGTGTATGCGTGTTAATTCTTGCAATTAGATTGGTTCCTGACATTTTGAGTGTATGCGTGTTAATTCCTGCAACTTGATTGGTTCCTGACATTCTGAGTGCATGGGTGTAATTCTTGCAATTTGGCTTCTGACATTTTGACTCAATGCATAAAGTCTAAAATCACACAATTTAGATCAGCCAATATTACAGCCGAAAACGCTAAAGTAGTCAATATTAATGAGCGAAGGAGAAAATGTATAACATGATGTAAGGAATTTCCTTTTGAGTGAATGAGAAAATTGTTGCACAAAATCATTAAAAGTCGATATTTGTCACACATGTATTTGTCAGTTTATTTAGGTTAAAAGAGATTTCAGAATGGATAGAATTTAAAAACTGGTGATCGTACTTGGACTGTGCTGCAGACACTCTTTTCCTCAAAAAAGACAGCTAAAATAGCTTGGGCAAGCTGCCTTGCAGGCTAGATCGAGCTGAACTCACCCCAACTCTGCCAATAGACACTTGCCACGTAAACGTGACATTGATAAATATTCAGGTTTTCAAAAATCGAATTGCATCACCACATTTGTCACATCAATAGAAAATATGAAAAATTTTGTTCAGACTCTTCATAACCTGGGGAATATATAAACATTTCAAGTTGAATATTCAGGCAAAACTGTGTTATGAAAATGTATAATGGGTTTTGCATGATAACAAGGCTAATAGTGTATCAAATGCGCTACCAGCCTCGTTATAATGCTAAAGTCATACATTTTCCTTCAAAAATATCGTAATAATTTTTAGCTTAAAATATTCATATCTCCACCAAATGTGAGTAATCTCATCCAAACTTTGCATTTTTTATATTATTGGTGTGACAATTGTGGTGATGTGATTTGTTTTTTGAAAATCGGGTTATTTATTAAAGTCAGATTTACGTGTTATTTATAGTTTTTTAAAAAAATAGTCATTGCAATCATCTTAATCTTATTTTGGTAACCATTTTAATGTGGTAATTTGGGTCAATAGACCTACAAATCTATTTTAAAAAAATTGAAGTACTAGTGGTAGTGGTAAATTCCGTTCGATCCGTAGGTCACCCTGGAATTTTATCAATTAGACAAAAAAGATGCAAAACGTGTGTGCTTAATTTCTTATTTTTGAAATAGTATCATAGATAAGAAAAATATTGAATTAGAATTAACTTGACTGATTAGAGTTTTGATGCTGTTAAGGAAGTAGTTTGCGGGTTATTCTTAAAGGTGAATATAGAAAGAATTAAGAGAAAAATATCATATAGAAGCCCTTGGCGGGATTCGAATTTTTAAAGGTGATGTGGCAATTTTGAGATGGGCACATTTTATCACTAATAGGGAAGTTTGTCGATTGGTAAACCGCATACTATTTAGTTAATATTTTAAATGCACAATTCGACAAAGGAGTGTTTATATCACAAATATGTTTGCAATATTTAAAAATTTTCATTGACCGTTCATTTTACGGAAGTGATTATTGTTGAAAGAAATGTTTTGGGGCAGTTTATTATAATGATCAACTTACGCAATTAGATTATATGATGCCTTTAACCGACACGCGCAACCAACAATTGAATCAATGTGGCATGCAGCTGGCCCAGACGGTCAGTAGGGTTTCCGCGGATTGACATGCCCTGAAGAATACTGAATTCGCAGTTTTATTAATTTTCCATCGGTCTCTTTTTCACTTGTATCTTTTATGGATACAGACATAAAACAATTTTATCTTTGTATTCTCCGTTTGTTGTGTTTTGGCTTTGAATGAACATCTTTATACTTAGTGTTTTATAAATAATTTCCATATTTGTTCCGTTTCTTTTATCACGATTTGGCTGCATTATTAATATAGCGCTAATCAAATCATACATGTCAAGAGCAGATGAAAACGTACCTTGAACTTACACTTTTGTAATTGTAGTGAAATAACTGAATCAGTGATATATCGGCTACCGTTTGGCAAACTCTTTGGTTTAAATCTAGTTAAGAACTTTTAAACTTTACTAACAGCTAGGTTCCACCTGCTTGATGTTTAATCAAATTTGACTTAACCGCATCACTTATTCACAAAAAAGTAGCAAATTACAAATATATGCATGCTGACTTTCCTAAAAATATGGAATAGCAATGTTCAATTTTACTTAGCCACCTTAAAGCTTTCATTTTGATTAGATTTTTCGTTATATCAAAGATTCAAAGCACTTAGAAATGATGTAAACAGTTAAAATCTCTTGTATTTTAACCACGGTTTTTATCTATAATATCGATTTCCTCCTATCTGTTTTATACGAGTTATCATTTCAAATCCAATTTAAACAATTAAGTTGGAATTTGTATATTCAATAAGCTACCAAAATATATTTAGAAGGCGTTTGAATCATAAAATGTGCTCAAACAGTGAGCCCAAACCTTATTCAAAAGTAAGCTGTATTAGTTCTAAGCGGGCCACATACTATAGAAAATTGCAACTTTAAACTCTGAGACACCCGGGTAACACAGTAAACGGACGAATTTCCTTTTCCTTCGCGAGGCATATCGTCATTTTTTTCTTATTCATGAAAAATTTTACCTCGCAAGTCAAGTGGCAACTACTGAGTTGGCTTTTTTTCTCAGTTTTGATTGAAACCTTTTTTACTGATCTAAGAAACGAAGTAAAATCTGCATAGATAACTCTGGGTTAGTCGAAATAAAATACAAAAGTGGTTTGAATAAAACTGATTCAATTTCGTCCTTTAAGGACAGGTCAGTGCAGCTCAGAAAGTATTTTGAGACTGAAGACAACAACAGAGCAGTTATATCATCACAAGTGCAAATTGTTTTGAGTTATCCATTTTTTCTGCATAGCTCTAAAAATACAAGGATATAGCAACTGTTCTTAATCCTAAAGTGAACCAAACGGTCCGTACTGTAGAATTTTAGCCATTAATTCTAAAAAACATTAAGAAGTAAGTTTAAAATAAATACACGTTAGGGGCATTTTATTCTCGGTAAGCCGCAAAGAACGTTTTTGATAGCTTTATATTTAGAATTTAGAATTAGATTTATAGTTTAGAATTTTAATCGTCAAATTTTCAATCGACGTTATGAATGGTTATTTTTTCCAATTTATGAATGCCAGCGGCAATCCTTTTAGTTTTACTCTTTAAGAAGGTGAAAATACTTCAACATTTAGTTTGAAAGAGACTCTTTTAGCTTTTTTTAAAAAAAATGCAATAATGACATATATAGCTATTCGAACAAGTTGATTCTTTATCTTAGTTGGAAAACTGAACAAAATTTGGTTTTGTTCGCTTGGCTGCCCTTTATGGCCTTCTTGTATTTAGAAATTTAAACCCTTTTAAAATGCAACAAGGAAAAATTGTATGTGTCCTAGCATTATAAAACTGAAAAACGCTTACCTGAAACTTAATTCGAACTATACTTTTAAGAACGGTGTTTTTCTTCCTCGAAGCGCTTCGCCTAAGCCGGGTAGGAAAGCCTAACAGTCTCGTTTTATAGAACCAGATTTGGATATTTATAAGAAAGCAAACTGTTTACAATAAAAGCTCATTTGGGCGGATATAGGTTTTGCGTGCACAGATAACTCGTTTTGTTGGAATAATTGGATTTCCGTTGACATGAGATGAAAGCACACCCGTCATAAACAAAAGTCATTTTTTTACATCAAAGGGTGTAGATTGTCCTTCTTAATGAATACATTAGCTGCGA
Organism: Zoanthus pulchellus; assembly: GCA_027575285.2. NCBI lineage: Eukaryota > Metazoa > Cnidaria > Anthozoa > Zoantharia > Zoanthidae > Zoanthus > Zoanthus pulchellus. The sequence goes on from JAOBRB020102071.1 coordinate 6,908, forward strand.
TTATCAAAGGTAATAAACCACTTTATCTATAAACAAGATTAAATAAGATTTAAAGAGACAAAAAATGGAACCCTACTATTATTTTCATCATATGCCTCAGTAAGGCCTCAATTTATCCTCTCACCGGCCTACTGTGACCGGCAGACGTAATTGGTATATTCTGGATAAAGTTTACACAATTTTGTTATAATTGTAAACACAAAATGTGAAGGTTTCTTAAAGTTAAACTTTTTTCTTTCATCCGGCTTTAGTTTCCTCGGAGTGGTTTGCAATGATTTGTCTTAAATAACTTAACTGGTTGATTCTATTCGAGAAAATAAAATGTAATTATAAACTGCAGGAATTGATTTAGATACTGACTGAACAGGAAGCGACAAATATTAAAAGCCGGTATTTTCTGCAAAATTTTGATCACTTCTTCTCTTTTTGTCCAAACGTTGTAAACTAGCGTGTTTCTGATAAGATTATTTACCAAGTACATTTATAGCGTTTCAAAAAAGAAGGGGAAAACTTCAGAACATAAAATCTTTTCAAATAGATTCATTGGTTTTGCGCAACTAATTGTTATAAAAAACGGAAATATCTATATTTGGTAATTGGTTTCTTTGAAAGCATATAATTATTTCAAGTATGGGAGTCAAATGTCAGAAACGACAAGCTTGATCAGTGAATGCGACTTAAAATGCCGAAAACAAAAGTGAAAACTAAAATCCTGTTGATCAAATATGTACAAATTCCAAAACTTTTGTTTCCTGTGCTTTCAGATATTATTCATAGTTTAGTGTTAATCTTAGAAATAAAATGAGGTTTTAAACCCAGTCGCAGTTTTCTATTTGCTGTTATCAAATTTCGAAATGAATCAATTTGACAGTGCTCTTTACCGAACGTTAAAATGACCTGCACATTCCTTTTTAAACAAAAATTGTAAACGTGACGTATTTGATTTCTTTTTTTTTAAATCTTATCAATTCATTTTTCAATCAAATCACTTCTGCCACAGTTATTACTAGATAAAAATTGTTCACAGCTAGTAGGATGTTGCTAAAATATTTATCTTGATTTATACACCACGTTGAACCTCCCACGTGCCGTATAGAGTTCGTTCAAAACTTTCGTTTTCACTTCATTTTAAATTTTCCTCGACTCAGAAATTGCTCCTGCCTGAGTATTCTCTTAATTCTAATGATATACTTTTTCATATGCACTGCTTTAGTTTACTTCCAGTCGCTTAGTTAAAGGTGAAATTGTTTACTTCATTTAATGTAATAACTGAAAACAGCTTAATGTATGAAGAGTTCAACAGCTAGAAGAATTTAGTTTATGATCCGACGTTTACTAAAACATGATATAGCTAGTAATTTCTCAAAACTTTTCAAGTCTTCTAATGCACAATCGATAATCATTTAATTTCACCTCCTAATACAAAGATTACGGTTCTGTCCGACTGAGAAGATCGCCGTGACTTATTGTAAACAAACCAAACTGGATGACCTGTTTATGGCTGTTTGTTTGAAATTCAGATTTTGAACTTTTGTAAACGTTACTCATTCTAGAACTGAATACTATTTTTTTTTCATTTTTTAGCACAAATCAGTTGTATTGCTGCCGTTTAACTTTAACCGTGTATAAATAAAGGCTATTATCAGAGCTACTGATAAGAAGGCTATAAATCGCCAATTCATTAATAACGCACTATGCTTAGCTTGATAAGTGACAGTGTGAACATTTTTTTTCTCGTCCGTTTTCATTTACATTCGCCCCAACTTTATAGGAACCTTTTATCGGAAATGTGATATTCCTTGGCGATATGTGCCAACATACAAGAACAAGAATACTCTTGTTTTCCCGCTCTGTAATAGAGGTGTTTAATTGATATTCTTTATATTTATATAAGTATTATTTATTGACCATGGCATAAAAACTGCAATGCATATTTGCTGACCCCAAAGCTGGTGTTTCTGGCCGCTTCGAACAAGTTGTGCGCATGCGCGCATGCTTCCTTCGCGGTAAATACACTGCGTTTGCACTTGTTACCTATTTCAGCTGAATGATAGTTAATTAAAGCTAAGCTAAATCCTTATACGAGCCTAGTGGCCCATGGGGCCGGCGCTAATCTCCTGTTTCTGTAGTGTTAAGCGGATGAGAGTCTTTGACTTCCCCTGGACTGGACACTAATCCATCGCAGGTTAGCTTCCAGCAGACACTGGTACTCAATTACCTACCCCAGAAGGATGGAAAACATTTAACGTACCTAGCCTTCTTAAGCGGAAAAGAAGGTCACACAAATAATCGAATTTTGGCAAAGTGCTGGGCATCGAACTCGGGACCTTGTGGTTGGAAAGCAGAGATCTTACCAACTACGCCAACCACGTCCGCCTATAAAGGCTATATATAGTTAATTATATACGAAGTTTATTCATTCAGTGTTAGTGAAAAAAGATTTCCGGTGGTCTTCTTGAGTGAAGTTTGCAGATAACAATTTTTCATTTACCATATCACAGTTATTAATATTAGTCTTACAAGTATATCCAGATTGATTTTTACGGTTAACTTTATGTTCTAAAAAAGGTTTCAAATAACATATTTTTTGATAAAAACATTTAGTCTAGTACTATTATCTATATCTTTCTCTGAATCGTTAACTCGGATTACGAAGCATGCAGATATAGAGTTAGCAAACGAAGGTGTGTTAATATTTTTAAAAAGAGCTTGAGTGAATAGCAAATTATCAGGGTTAAAGGATTAGGTTGGCAAAATCCATGAACCCTGTCCATTAGGTAAGAAGTATTCGGAAAACTTTTAAAGGTTTAAATAAAATTTTATATGGAAAGAGAATATATTGAAAGTAACTTTAATCAGCAAACGATGGATCGATTATAGCACAGACTACCAACTTGTCTCGTAATATAGAACTAAGGACGGAGGAGAATGTACTCTAGTTTATAGTGATTACAACAGTTATGTTAAATTATACACGCGTTTAAATTACTTCATGATTGAAGTATATAGAGGTTCTAGAGGTCAGTGATTTGTAATACTATACGTTTACATTTTGGTCTGAAATATATAATTCGATGCAGTTGCCCGCTAATTATTTTATTTTAAAAAAATCAAAAGCAGATTCAAAATAATAATTTCTTGTAAATGCGCGTCGCTATTCGGCGGACTACCTTTTTTAGAAATTTCAGCACCAAGTTTTGCCGTTTTAGTTAAAAGTTTATATGTTGCTTCCCATCACCAGAGAATTGAAGGTTTGCTAAAACTCAGTTTCTGTTAAAATACTTCAAGAAATAAATATTAAAAGCAATAGATGTTTAAAAGCTCTTTAAGACTTTAAAACTTTTATTTTCCGGCTTATTTCATTAGATCTGTTTTAAACTTTAGTATGGCAAATTAATCCCAAAATTGGTTTCCGGGCTTTTAGTAATAATCGGTTATCTGTTCTCAATGAGTCTGCTTGAGATGTATTTTTCAGATCGAAATTAATGCCAATAATGGTAACTCAATCAGATTTTAAAATGTTAGGAGATATAACGTTATAATGACAGACTTAATTTGTTTTTTATAGTCTTTTTGTTAATGAAATTAATTAACTTGATGATCAGCTAAACTTAACCAAAAACCTTTTCTTTAAAAAAATAATACATATTTTATATATTTCAAAAAAGCTCTTGCAAATAGTTTAGTTTTGTATAGAACTCATAAGCCTCATTCTTTGTTCCTCGTTATGCGTTCTCTCATTTCCGTCCGCGTCCGCTTTAGGAAAAGCACATTTTTAACCATATTTGTTACTATATTACTTTAATTTTACCGCATAAGAAGTTTTCAACAACTAAACTTGCAGAGGCAAAAAAGATCTGGACTAAAATAACTTCCAGCGTTGAAAAACAAAGAGTGTTGTGTTTTGATTTTTATTCGGCCTTTATTTCTTCGTTGAAAATATTTACACAACAAGAAAAATGTCTCATCGGGCCTGCGCTTATCGAAAATCTTGTCTCCATATATAGTAATATGCGAATGACAGTAAATCCCTTGATGGAATACTAATCCATGCGCGGTTTCCTACCTCGGGACTGATCAAATGAAGTAATAAAATGGAGAGATAATATATTTAATATCAAATGCGAAGGATGTGGTTACCCATTGAAGTATATAGAGGTTCGCCTGCGGCTCGTGTTTTTACATTTCCCTCGTGTTCTCAAATAGCCGTCGTGTTTTATCACAGTCTAAAACACGGCTTAGGCTTCTTTATTTGTTGATTAAAAGTTGAAAATGAATAAACAGAACAAAAGTAGTTTTTAAGAATATCGCTCCCAGAAGTTTGAAAAGATATAATGACCTACAGCTGTTCTGTGATAAGAGCTATTTATTTTAGAACGGTAAGGGCCTATGCAAGAACAACTACGAATTATATTATTCAAAGATTAAATGCACGATTAGCACAAAAATGAGTTGGAAATTAAGCAATATATTCATGTTATGGGTAACCTTTGTGAATTAGGAAATATTAATAACTGAATATATATACAGCAGCAATTTCTCTCCGCAACAATTTCCGTTCATCAGTGTAAATATTAGAATGTAGTATATTCTTCTATAGTTTATAATTTACAAAACAACAGTATAATGTAAAATTAAATTTTTAATTCAAGTTTGACACTTTTGGTGTTTTATTCGGCCTGAAAGTTATGACATATTATTAATTTTTATGGCTGTAATATATATCCAAACGAAGCTAGTTTAAGTATATATAAAAAGGATTCTTTCAGAATTGAAATTCTTGCGTAACTGCTTATATTTATTCAAATCAAGTAACCATTTTGTCTATTTCTGCTTTACATTTTGCAAAAAAAAAATATATATAGTGCTATTGAACTTGCTATGATATTGCACGGCTCAGCCATATGTTATCGTCGTTTTTGGCTCTCAGCATGAATTCAGTTTCCTAATTTTTTTTTTTTTTATTAAAAATTTAATTTTAGGATTTAAGCCTAGGAGCTTGAGAAAAAAGCATACCTGGGACAAGATCTCTGGTCAAATGCTTGGTCACCGCCCCGGAAGGAAAAAAATGTGTATTTGCTTACATGTTTTTTCAATTTAATAGCTGAAATTTTTTCACTGATAAAATAGTTTTTAAATGTACATTAAATATAATCAAAGCCTAGAGCTAAATATTAAAGTTTTTAAACGTAAAACACAGCTCTTTGGACATCTGAACTTTATATGCTGTGTACATAATCAAAATGTTTGCAAATCTAAAGCCTAAGGCTAATGACACTTAAATTCATAAGTTGAAGAAAAAAAAAGAAGTTAAAGTTTCTTTGTTCAAATGCCCGGTGTCAGCCGAAATGTGGGAGGTAGGGGTTATTGTTTCGAATTCATAGGAAAAAAAGATTTGTGATAGAGGATCATCATTTGAAATTTTAGAAAAGTATAGACGGAGACGTCTTCAAACCAATATAGTTTCAAAATACTTATAACATCTTATTCAATTAGTACAGTTCTGAAATTACGCTGAAGATATCAAAGTAGTTGTTCAGACTTTTTATTGAGAATATAATTTAACCAAATATAGTTCATTTCTGTAGTTAAAATCAAAAACATAATTATTCTTCACAAGATAACAATATTTTCATAAACTTTCAATATATTAGAGTTAATGAAAATGTTTTGAAATATTTGACAGATAGTGAGATAGCAATGAGCATAAAAATGCGCAGTGTTGTTTCAAATAAACTCTTTTTGATCCACGCACTATTTCTTTTCAAAGCTGCAATATCTAATAATCGAGAGTTGGTTCATATGCGGCGCGTCTGATCATGAGATACCTTAAGACTTACCAAACACTCCAAAATATTACTATGAAAAAAACCCTGTCACAATGGTATTTAATTGACACTCTTTAGTGCAAGGAAGCCTGCATCGAGACGGAAGCTGTTTCTTAAATAAAGACATTTCAGTTTGACTGTTATAAAAGTGATTTTAAGCATATACTTATAACAATCAATCCAAAAGCTTGGAAACACTTTACACTGTTAGTTTCCATATATGGTCATTCAATATATGAGATGATAACCGATATTGAGTGAATGGAACCAACCAAAGCGCTAGAAACGCCATGATCTAGGTTGAAAATTTGTTAAGAGAAATTATATTGCCCGAATGATTCAGTACTCTGTAAGTAGAACGGCTGAATTTCATTTAGTAACCGAAACTGAATAAATGCTTTTAGTGATTTATTTTCGATTGTGCTAAACAATTTTACTCTCTTTAAACAAAATGTACATTTTTGTTCATTATCTCCTACGATTGCGGTCCGTTTTGGTACAAGAAATAAGCGAATTTAGAAATTTAAAAAAATAGAGTTTTAAAAACTCTCATTAGTACGGATATCGGATAGATCTTCGTTTAGGTTAGTTCGATTGTTTCGTACCTACGGCCAACTTTGAATATTTATATCACTGGTTAGTTTTAGTTTTGTTTTGTTTTTCAAGAAATATCGATTATGTTAGTCGGAAGCTCTACTTTTAAATACGTAAGCCGTAATTAAAGTGAATTGATTAAATGAGCAAAATCGAAAACTTACTGGCACCAAATAACTACAAGATACAACAAAAAAATCGGTGTTAAGAAAGTTGTAAATAATCGCATTTAAGTTTCAAAGAATTTTAGATCAAAATTTTATTGGAAAAAGAACAGGTACGAAAAATTAATTCCGCTACTTTCGAGTTAACTGATCATATTACATTAGAATTCTTTTTGTAGGAACCAGTAACTTTCGGCTGGCAATAGGCCTTTTGCAGCAAATGATCACATGGTACAAATAATGTATTCTGGATGGCAAAGGAATGTGACAGACTCTACTGGGAAATGTAAAACAATAGAAACTCACACTTTTCTATAGTTGATTGTACTTTGTCTTAATGTATGTCACATTCCTTTGCCATCCAGAATTCATTATTTGTACCATGTGATCAT
>JAOBRB020102182.1:0-13884 GCA_027575285.2 Zoanthus pulchellus
CGACGTGTTAACCACTACACCACAAGGACCAACCACGCTGGCAACGCAGCCGGACAATGTTATGTAGATGGTAACTGGGTTAGTGCTAATCCACTTTTGAACAACTGGGCCCAGGTGTAATAACGTAGAAGATACTCGTGAAGCTTCCGGCTCAATACCAACACTGATTGTCAATACAATACTGTCGTAACGGTTTAAAGCACAGCGCAAAACAGAAATTTAGTTTTAATTACTTTGTTTGTCACGTTTTACCAAGTAAAACACTAGGGACGGGAACGTAGGGACGACGGAAACGTAGCGACGACGGGAACGTAGCGACGACGGGAACGTAGCGAAGACGGGAACGTAGCGACGACGGGAACGTAGCGACGACGGCTCCATGAAATCACCTTTTTGGTTTACTCTTTATTTTTTAGTGCGTGTCATTGAAGTTTTATTTTTATGCTTTTCGCTTTGTGAGTACAAAAACGATTTAATGTTTCTCCATGAAGCTAAACAAATACTGAGAAAGTTTTTGCTGTTACGTCCACGTAGTCTCGACAACTCCAAAACAGGTGTTTTCACAATGTAATTTTGGTGACAACTTCGTGCGCGTGCTGCGTGCACGTGCTGCTCTTGGTGCATTCTAACGTCCAGCCATTGTATTTTCTATTGTTTTCTGCCGTCGTCGTCGGCGTCGCCGTCCTAGTTGCTTAAGGTGCCTAGTAACAGCGAAAGACGTCTGCATACTACTACGTCACGGGTTCCAGTCCCCTAAAGGTCAAGGTCAAGATTTAAATTCCTAACTTCTTTTGATTAAAACACATACTTAGGTTCGGAATTCTTTTTCGGTAATTCGAATTCCGAGTTTAGAGATGACAATAGTTTTCATTTGAAGAATACAAAAAACCCCGATATATGCCGATGATTTACAGCGTAGCAAAACGGCATGAAACATTTTAAACATTGCCCGTGACGCATCTGTCCAAGCGCACCAAACTTCGCTCACCACATACGAGAACAAAAAAATGTTTTAATATGTATCATCGAATGTTTGGCAGAATACAAATCTCAAGGCATGTAAAAAAAACGTTTAATGCTTTACCGCAAAATATGCTAAAACATTGTCCGGTGGTAAAGCATTTTGTCCTTTGACCACCTTGTTTTCTGTTTTAACCTGTTGGGCAAGATTATAGGACGACAGAACATCACGTGCAAGTGAACAAGTTTCTGTTTTAACCTGTTGGGCAAGATTAATGGACGAGAGAACATCACGTGCAAGTGAAACAACTTTCGCTGTTTCCCGGCAACCAGGCAGTCAGTGGGCAACATTATATGTTATTGACCGATAAATAACATAACCGGAAGTGAATTGTAACTTTAAGGTTCATAATTAAAATGCAAGTTTGAATTAAAAAAATTCAAAAGCTACTTTTTGTTGTAGTTAATATATATATTTGGTATATATAATAACAAAACACTTATTGATCTGAAGTTCGGGAAAGCTGTACCTTTTGTGGTCCCTCGACGGTTACAGACTTTGGAAACAACACAGGTCCCGAGACCACAAACCATACTATTTCCCTCGGTCTCAGTAATTTTAAAAGTGTTTTAAAATTACATGACAATCATTCTGGCGGTGTTTATGACTATGGTTATGGCAATGGCTTTAGTTTAACACGTTACATTCAAAATCCTAACACTTACTAGACTCTTGATTAAGGAGTTCCTCGTCTAACTTAGCCTGAATAACCTCCAAATCTGCAATGCTGTAGTCAAGAAACACAAGATAATAACAAATGAAAGGTAACATGACTTGTCCGAGAAGAAGTAAATGCTTTCTCGAATCATTTACAGCTGAAAGCAAAATAGTTAGTCTCGAGTATTACCTTTTTTGAAACTTCTTAAAATCAAAGAAATTCTAACAACACTTTCCCTTTTCAAACTAACAACATATCTCAAACTACTGTAAGTTGTGACATCCGAGATCCGCAGTGAACAAAGCCGTAGCAGTTGGAGAAAGGATGCGAGCAGGTGCTCCCCCAATTTTTTAAAGTAGTATTTTGAGACAATGTAGAAAACCATTGGAAACTAAAAACCGAGCGCTTGTTAGGAATTGTATAATTCTACGTTATGATACATTTTTCCTTCACATAGAACCTTTGTGCATGGACATGTATAAAAAAAACACGGTATTTTTTTGTTAGGTTAAATTAGTGTTCTTTAAGATTTGAGGACTTGCCATCATTGAAAAAATCTTAGCTACGGTCATGAGGAGTTAGAATGTCTGAGCAGTTATGTTCGAATCTCCTACAACTTTGAAACCAAGTTCAAGTCTTGTCATGAACTTGTCATGAACAAACCAAGATTTGTTGATCTCAATACAGCTTCAAGGGTTTCTTGGTACTCAAGCATGTTCCATGAGCAAAGTCTGGTTTATTCTTGCTGTGAGACTGTCCTTAAAGTCATCAATAAGTCATATAGCAGCTACCATAATTATATAACTTACAAATTATATGGTACTTTTTCCGAGATTAATCAAAAGCTCTTTACAACAAAATAATAAAATAAGTAAAATTAAGTGGAAATAATTAGGATACTAAACAAATTGAATAAAAGTATCAATTACAGTAATTCTTCATTAAAAAAGAAAGGTCTTACACTATTATTTTCAAGGTGTTGGCCTAACAGTGGTGTTAACAAAACGGTGCTTACTGTTTTAACACCTTTTTTGGTGTTAGGCCAACACCGTGAAAATAACAGTGTGGTTTATCTTAAATTCATTAAGTGTATTAGAGTTTATTTTATTAGAAGGCAGTTCATTGCAGAGTGACAGAGCAGCAGTAGCAAAAGAGCGAGCGCCAAGTGCAGGCAGTAATTTCCGTTGCGGATATTGTAGAAGTATAATTTTATACCGTTATTAGAACGGAGACTGTAGGAAGATTTAGGTTTGACACTAATAAGTTCACTGATGTAGGTGTATCATGTGTATTTGGGTGATATGAGAACAATACATGCTTTGAACCAATTTCATCAAGCTTCGTACAAGAAATTGAGTTTTAAACTGCTAATCGACATGCAGATAAACTCAAAGAAGTCACAAACACGCCAAAACGCGGAGGCACTAGGTGACAGTTACTCTCACAAAGGTCACAAACGGGTCCAACAGCGGACGCTCTGGTATACGTATTTTGACCAGTGTGTAACATGATAAGAGCAACTTTAAAATGCTTTGACTCCATGTTGTCGTGATGGGTCCACGAATATTAGTCTTAATGGAGCCGAAACCAATAGTTATATTGTTGAAGAAAATTTTGTTGATGACAATTATTAATTGTTGGGACAATTAATTTAGTCTTTGCTACTACTATTGGTACTATTATGGTTCCTCTTGTTCAAACTGAGATTATGGCCCACACGTTGTGAAAAGGATACGTTGTGGAGTAAAGTACTCCACGTGTCTTGAGCTACCAACAAGCCCCCCTGGAGTGGGTGGTACAGACAGAGAGGGTGCTTGCCAGTGCCGCGTTGAGCTTTTACCCGCCGATCTTCTTGTGGGGGGAGGGGTGGCACGACAAGATACTGGTAATGTGCCAGTAATTAGGCCTTCTGGAAACTTTTTGGCCAGTACTTTTAGACCTGTGGAGTCAGAGACGTGATTTGTGTTAGTAGTCAATGTAAAAAAGTCACTGAATGATAACGCTTTCAACAGTAGATAAAATCAAAGGAAAGATAACCCAAATCTTTAGACTCAAAATTTAGAGAATCCGAGAAGCTGCCACACATGTAGCACATTCAAAACTCCCAGCTATTATTAATCTACCGATCTGGGGTCGGGGTAAAAACCGGAAAGCTGTATATCCTTTGGGAAAAGCCCTTGCCGAATGTTAAAGTTAAAGAAATTAATACCAAACTTACATTGTAAAATGCCACCATTTTATTCTAAGCAATCCTATAATCTCAGTATCTATCACGATTGTCATTAATTCTCCTATATAAACAATACCATCGCCGTCTGGTTAGCCCAATTGATGGACACCGGTCTATCGTGCGGGAGGCTCGGGTTCGATTCCCGGGCGGACCAACACTCAGGGTCTTAAAATTATTGAGGAGAAAGCGCTGCCTTTGCTCTAACATCTGTAACTGGTTAGACTTTCGCGTCTTCTCGGATAAGGAAGTTAAACCGTAGGCCCTCTGGGATTATATCTGTGTATGTGTGACGTAATGTGAAAGGTCTCCGTCCACCTTAGAGTGGTAAAGATGGTGTTCCCAATTAGTAGACCTTTAGCCTGCTAGAAAGACTTGACACCTAAATAAAGTCTTTATTATTAAGTTACTATTATTATTATTATTATTATTATTATTATTATTATTATTATTATTATTATTATTATTATCATTATTATGAGTTGTTATTATTATTACCACTATCAAGTTTATTAAAAAACTGACGAACGCAGAAGATGCTGCAGAAACATCTCTGTAAAGAAACTGGAAGTTGTCGTTTATATGTGTTGAAAACAATAGGTTTTCATTTCGACTTTTTACGATATTCTCCTACAGAAAATGGAGGTTCAGCCTCGAAGAGAAACAAAGGATGCTAACTTTGTTGTTCAATTGTCGTTCATGTTGTTCACAGAACTCCGACAGTGAGCTTTTCGCGAGCGTATCAACGAGGACGACGATTTTTAAACACATTATACTCTTGGAAATTTCCAGTGTGCAACTACTGTAATCCTTAACGAAGGCTGTTCATCTTTGTGTCGTCGTTGCCATCATCGCCTCTTAAAAATCATTAATGTGACCTAGTTGGGACAGCAATAAAAGAGCGCACGAATATTAATCAATTATTAAATTTTCAATCTCGATTATTGCGTTTCTAGCGTTCTGATTGGTTCACTCAATCTCGGTTATCAGCTCATATACCGAATGAACATTTATGGAAACTACCTATGTAACTTTTTGCCAAGCTAAAGAATGCCAGATTAAAATTTTGTTGTCATTTTTTAGAATGGAAGGGTTTGGAAATTTAATAAAACAATTATCCCATTCGCGCTTGTTGGATATGAGATGATTATAGCTATCTCGGCGCTGCGCTCCTCGTTGACTATCAATCATCTCACATCAAACGCGAGCTCTTGGAAAAATTGTTGAATAACGAAGCTTACCTCCAGATAACATAAATACATTTTCTACTTCTCGCTGAACAAAGGTCGTTGCAGCTGGAGCAGCTATCTTTTCATCTTCGTCATATAAAATTATAATTTTGCCTAAATTACCTTTCTAATCAAAGTATTAAGGAAACAAAGATTCAGACTGTCACATGTGAGATCATAATCTGACCATGATTTTAACAAACAGCTTGTAAAGATTTAGAATAGTTCTCTATTCTCACTCAACTTACAAAATTGACAATGATGTCACAACCGTAGCTAACAAGGTGGGGGTGGCGACAAGGGGATTTCCCCCCCCCCCCAAAAAAAATCATTTTTGTAGCATTTTGAATCAAAGAAATACGGTATTTTTGCTAGAATATTATTGCTCTTCAAGATTTCAGAGGACTTGCCCCAAAAAGAAAATGTTCTAGCTACGGCTATGGATGCTAACACTTTCAGTACCAGTTGTATTGCTAAATTCTCCCAAATTGTTTTCATAGTTTTCATTGAACAAGTTTGAGAGAATTTTACATTTAATCTTCAGAAGTTTGCTGTTTGATCAAATCTCAATTTCTCATTGCTAAATGTTTTATTTATTATGTGATATGTAAGGAGAAGTTGTCACTGACAGAACAGTGTTACCTTAATAGGTTAAGAGTATTTGAAATTGAAACTAAACCTTTTTCATGTTTTTGTTTCAAAATACCTCAAACAACTTTTAAAAAGTGCTTTTGCGAGAACGTTTTTGTTACTGATGCTCTTTCTCAATTGTAATACTTGGAAATTTGAAAAAAATAATCTTCATGTTGGTTTTTGGCCGCGTCTCGAAGGAGAACATTTGGCGATAGCCGTGAAAGAAGTCACTCTAAGCCTAATTATAACGGCATAAAAAAGCAGTGTCCACCTGATATCATATGACGAATTCATCTAAATATTCACCGTTTAAAATTTCCTTTACTTTATAGTTTTAGACAAATTTAGAACAATACTGGCGTCATTCATGGTAATTACCAGTTCCCTTCATGCCGTGACCATAAACCAAGAAGGCGGAAACTTTTTAAAGCATTATGAAAAAAATATCATTTAACCAAGAACAAAAAAGTTTTTGCAAAAGCGATTGAAACTGTAGACCATTAAATTTAACGTTCTACATAATAAAATAAGTACATAAACTAAAAATAAATTAATAGCCAGAATTAATAATAAGGAAACTGCCGCCTGGTTAGCCCAGTTGGTAAGGCGCCAGTCTGCTGTGCGGGAGGTCCCGGGTTCGATTCCCGGCCGGACCAACACTTAGGGTCTTAAAATAATTGAGGAGAAAGTGCTGCCTTTGCTCTAACATCAGAAAAGCAAATGTCTTCTCGGATAAGGACGTTAAGCCGTAGGTCCAATCTCTCGATTTCTCTGTCAAGGTTCTCTTAGAAGAACCAACATACTTCTCGCAAAGAGCAGGGTGGTAAACCCGGAGTTGTGGTCTGTCTCTTCTACTGAGCCGTGAGGGCACTTCTTATCGGCTGCCAATTTGCGCCAGTACATGCGAGTTACTCAGCGGACTTTCTATGACCCCCTAACTGTTAAAACCGGTATTTATTTGTAAAGCGCATTTGAAAACTCTTCAGTTGAACGTGCGCTATATAAATAATGATGATGATGATGATGATGATGATGACGATGATGACGACGACGATGATGATGACGATGATGATGACGATGATGATGAGGACGATGATGATGATGACGATGATGACGATGATGATGACGATGATGATGAGGACGATGATGATGATGATGACGATGATGATGACGATGATGATGAGGACGATGATGATGATGACGATGATGACGATGATGATGACGATGATGACGACGATGATGATGACGATGATGAAGATGATGATGACGATGATGATGATGACGATGGTGACGATGACAATGATGATGATGATGATGACTAACACAGTTGATGAGAGCAGATTGTTTATCATTATCAACTCAAAGTCACCAAAAATGCTGGCTGTTGCACAGCTACATATCTACATTGAAAGGATACAAACGTCAAAATTTCTTTGGAAAAGTAGTTGACAGATCTTGAGAGCATTGATGCTGGATAGTGTAGAGCTGTGCAAAATAGTAATAATGTTTATCAAATTAACATGCTATAATAATAACATAATATACTGTAATTACTATATAATTATTAGTCATGATAGAAAGAATTCTAATAACAATTATAATGAGACAAAAATTAAACGGCAAAAATACACGTGGGAAGTGGTAGTCGTTATAACAGACCATTTTACAGTTCCTGAAAGGTAACCAGGCTTCTACATGAAACTGAGGTTTAGGGTGACTTGACAACTTCTTTCTTATGATAATTATTTCCACTTCTCTAACTATGTCAGGTCACCCTAAATCTCAGTTTTATGTAGAAGCTTGGTTACCTTTCAGGAACTGTAAAATGGTCTACTATGAATTCTGAACAAAAAGACTAGAAAAAGCCTGACCATTTCTGGAGCATTTCATCCCAAAATTATTGTAGACAGGTTGTACTTGGCACAGGAGATAGGTAGCGAAGATAAATCAGCTGTAAAGGTGTGTGTTAGGAGTGAAGAAAAAACTTTGTGATTGAATGTAAAAATGCGAATGAAGATCTACTTAGAGGCGTGAAAGGCATTGGCAAAGAATGAATTTTTTGTCAGAGTTGTGGGGTTTGGCTTTTGAGTAATAATTAATGATGTTGTTCAAATTCAATTTTTTTTGAGGCTGTTTAGTGGAATCTTGAAACTAGCCCTCACATATATTAACCTAGGCTTAGTTTAGGTAAATACACATGCACCACAAATCTCATACAATTTCAGTATTAATTTAAAGTTAGTTTAGATAAATACCCACCAATAAATAAATTTAAATACAATTACAGACAGTGCTCACTTATTATAATAATTACCTTTAGTTTAGATTAATACCCACCACTTTAATTTCACATCATCTTTTAACCCTTTAACTCCCAAGATCTGGATAGCAATTCTCTTTTGTAGCTGAAATACATTTGCTTACATATAAGTTAAGAGAATTTCAGCTTTTATCAAAAGAAGACTTTCGTACTGATAAGTTCATCGATTCTCGTAACCTGTCTTCTGAACAGTGAATTGAAATCATAGGGAGAAGTTACATGCTAATCACTTATGGGAGTTAAAGGGTTACCAGTTGTTCTTATATAAGCCGATTTTAGCATTAACCCAGGGTTAACTTTTTAACTCGTGCTCTTGTTTCAAAACTTACAGGGAATGGCTTGCACAGTAAGTTTGGGGTTAATAAGTTATATTTGTTTGACAAACTTCAAACAAAATTCTAAAAAAAACCATCGACATTTAGTAATTCATAAAGAAGAAATTGCTCCTTGAATTACTGTTTAACCCCAGGGTTAAAGTTAACCAGCTTTTGAACATCAACCCATCCCAGATTGCTAACTACAGGGTTCTTTCACTTTCCTCACGACAAAATTCCAGGACTTTTCCACTAGCAGGTAATTTCTAGCTGTTACTAACTGTTTCAAGGTTTTGATATGTGAGATATTGTCAGTAAGAAAAAGTCATTTCCAACACCAAAATATCAACTTTCTTTTCATTTTGGACAAATGAACACCAAATATATGTTTCATAAAGTGACACAAAAACTGCAGAAAACAAACTTTGCCCATTTAATTCATAAACTAAAGCTACATGTCAGCTCCCAAACAATTATTACAATTTAAAAGGGCAAAATACTTCAATGCACGCTATACCAAAACCATGTGACCACTAAGTCCTGCATTTTCAAATTGAGACAATGGCATGTTAGAAAGTAATTCTCAACTGGAGTAGATTGCAAACGTAAAGTTCAAAAAGTTAAAGGATTTTTCCAGGTTGTTCTCAACAAATCTATCATTTTTCAAGGAATTCCAGGCCTGAAACAAACAATCCCAAAATTTAAGAAATTCCAGGCCTGAAACAAAAAATCCTAAAAATTCAAGGAATTCCAGGTTCTCCGGGTGGTGTACAAAACCTGTAACTAATATTTCTAGACAAAATAATATTATATGAAGCTGTATACCTCTGGTTACTTACCTCCAATAATGTGACACTGATCAAATGCATCTTTATCTCTCAGATCAAGTAACAAATATGGCATTGATTCTACCTCAGGACCAGCTGGGCAAAATGAGTCAGATAGTGTCTTCTTGTTGTCCTTATCCTTAAGATCAAACTCTCCAACTCCATGTATTAAACTAAGGAAAAAGGAAAATTATTCATTCTGTTTTACTGAAGAAGGAGAGCAGCTCCGAAAACGTTTTAAACATGCACACAATCATATACTTTTTTAGGCCTGAATGGCACAATTTAATTTAAGAATGATATGGCCTACAAAGAACTGAATTCTCTTTTAGAGGTACAGTATATTCAATAAAAATTACATGCAATAAGATTTTTTAGTGAAATACAAATTATAGTAAATCTAAAATCTAATGATGGATTACAAATAAAGAGGCAGGACGATGCAAAATAGAAAATATTGAACATGTACAGTATCTAGTCTAAGATTAAAACAAGGTGACTTATGTAGAGCATGGTTGTGGCATAAAATGTAGGGATTAGAATAGTGCACAGACCAAGGTAAAACATCCACGGCTTCTTATTAGTCAGAAGTGTCTCTGTCACAACCAATCACTATCTGATTTCGAAAGATGATCCGACTAAAATTGACAGTATTGTCCACACAACGAATTTGAAGGAAAAAGTATCATTTACTTCATTGTTTTATTTATAAAAATTATGATCATGGCCCATTTGTTCAAAAGCTGATAAGCGCTAACCCTGGATTAAATGTTTAACCCATGGTTTTGTTTCCAAAGTAACAAAAATGAATTTGACGTCCAGTAAATTTAGGATTAACAAGTTTTTTCTTAGGGAAATCTGAGTATTATTTTATAAGAACTGTCAGTAATCTTTTATTTCGAGAAACAATTGCTGCAGCTGGAATTTTTGCTTAACCCAGGGTTAAATTTAGCCCCACATCGAACAACCCAGCCCATAACTGTTAACATTAAATGACCTTAAGCAGATCTACAGTAAGAATGTGGCTTAACCCTTTCAATCCCAGTTTTATTGTCAAATTCCTATACTTTCTATTGAACAAGTTTGAGAGAAATTTACTGTTAATCTTCTGCAGTTTGCTTTGCTTGATGAACTCTCAATTTCTCATTAATTACCAAATGTTTTATTTTGTATGTACGTTAGGAGAAGTTGGGTGTTGATAACTTACTGGGACTGAAAGGGTTAAATTGGCTCTAATGGTTCAGGTGTTTGTCAAAAAGACACAAGAATGGAATTTGGTAACCCTATACACACTGTAGATGGCACAGAAAAATTTTCAACAATCATGTAAATTAGTAGAATCTAGCTCTAGCAGCCGTAAATCTTTTACTTATAAGCAATGAAAGAAACTGATCAAAATCACTACAAATGCTTGGGAATTTCAGAAATGCGCGAATTGAAAAGGGTCAAAACGATTTAAACAAACTAAGGTAACTAAAAGTTTAAAACATTTTAAAGGTATCAAAAAATATTTTATTTTTTTTGGTTAAAAACCATCATCATCATCTTGTAAGTTTAATATCCCTGATGATTGTTAATTGAAACCGTTTTGATACCTTTAAAGAATTCTAAACTTTTGAATAACTATATCATTCACCTTAGTTTTATAACTTTTTACATATTAAATATATAATTATGTCAAGGGAAAGTTAACAACTTGAAGGTAAATACAGGAAGATTTAGCTGGTGATGAAGTCAAAGCTGAGTTCCAATTTTAAAAAAATCAAGCTTACTGATAATGGTCTTCAAAGATGACAGTACCTTTGTAGTGTAGATCTCGCAGTTTCACTGCCCTCTTTTTCTTCTTCTTCATTTGACAGATTCAAGGAAGGAACAGGAGTGTTATTTTCAGACTGTAAAGATTTTCTCTCCTCTGGTATAATTATAGCAGTTGAGTCAGTTTCTCCTGTTCATAAGAATTTAAAATGAATAAAACATGTTCTCTATAACTTTATAGCTTATTGAAAACTGAGTTCAATGTTTGGAAGAATGCAGGAGCAGATTAATTAGCAAAAAATTAAGATGCAGTCTAGATTTCTCACCTGCTCAAGAATGAGGCTATTATGAATTATTCCATGAGTTATATTGCTTAACGTAAATGAAAGTAAGTAAGTAAGTAGGTAAGTAAGAACTTTATTAACGTGTCTATTTCTTTAGCTTTTATAAACTAATTGGGGCCCCGGGACCTATAGTTTAACGTCCTTATCCGATAAGATGCGAAAGTCTAACCATTTGCAGTTGTTAGAGCAAAGGCAGCACTTTCTCCTCAATTATTTTAAGACCCTGAGTGTTGGTCCGCCCTGGATTCGTTCCCGAGACCTCCCGCATGATAGACTGGCACCTTACCAACTAGGCTAACCAGGTGGCAGAAAAAGGGCAGACACTGTACTCTGATCAATGTCCTGAGTAATAATTTAAGTATGGTCTGAGCAGAATAATGGTATAAGGTGGGAAAATGTTCCAATTCAAAATAATAGACGAGAGAAAAATTTAAAAGTAAAGTTCTGCCAATAATCACAATTAATAGTATTGGCCAAAATAATAGGCATTGGCTCTTAAAACTTTTATTTTTACTTTAATATCCTTTTACTGCATAGCTCATTTTCTGCTTCAGAGCTCGATATTTTGGGGGCATCTGTTAACAAGCTGCACAGCTCTTCTAAACTCAATAAGTACTGTAAGTTTTTGTATGTTTCAATAACACTGGAAAAAATTCCCAAACAAGTTTTGATTTATATGACAGTGGCTCACAATGCTTTTTTTTCTTTTTTATTAACTCAGTCTTTAGTTAGTGTTTTGTTGCCTGTTTGACAAAAGGAATGTCATTTTTTCTTTGCCTTCATAGTGCTATGAAACCCGAGGTGCACGTTTGGGAGAATTTGAAAGCTGATAAGTGAAGCACAAGATGCAGTGGAGTGCTTCACTGATCTGCTCGAGAATTCACCAAACGTGTGCCGAGGTTTTCATAGCGCTATGGAGGCACAGAAAAAATGTATAATTTCTTTTATAAAATATTTATTCCATTTTCAGGACTCTGAGAAAGAGAATTACAACTGCATTGTTATTTTTTTTATTTCATGATCATTTTACAAAATCTCCTTACGAGGACTAGCTATGACATCATTTTTATACTTTCATTGGCCTATGAAAAAACATCTTATGGCCAATAGAAACCACTGTACTATCTTAAATATTTTATAAACTATGATCAAACATGGATTATTGACCTGTTTGACCAATCAGAGCACATATAGAGTACTAACTATAATATTTATAAAAAATTCTAAATAATATATATTAATTGCAATCAAATTTTTAATTAATATTAATTCTTACTTTCTGCAGTGAGTAGATTTTCTCTATCTCGTTCTATGTTAAAAACTTCAGCTACTTGTAAAACCTGCAAAAAAATAATAAAACTCTTTTTCCACAGATCTATTTATAATAAGTCAATTAAGTTGCAATTCAAAATGTATATTATATTATAGTGGCTGATTAGGAGTTCATAACTCAGAGTGTGCAATACTATTATGATAAAAGTTATTTATTCATGAAATTTCTCTTGGATTTAATTAATTTACATCAAGTATTTCTTTCTGTTAACAAAAAGAGACAGTTAAAATAAAAACCAAAAGTTTTCCTAAAATGCAACTGCCTGACCCTTAAATATAAATTGCTCAGGGGAGGTCCTCAGGGGAGGTCCTCTGGAACTCCTGAACCTACCCCTACTTACCATCTCTAACTTCGATAGTAACATTTGATTCTTTGCAAAAACAATTCCTGCTACTGTATTACAAACATAAACAAAACCCCTGTACTGTCAGATACAATCATTGTACACTATGTAAAAAATAGGTTGTCCTATTTAAAGCTACAGTATTCTGTCTTATAACTACTATTTATTTTAACTCACCAGTTGAGCAAAGGTTGTTGCCTTCATTCTTTTAAAAATCTCATCTTTTTTATATTTATAATCTGTGCACAGAAAGGATTTCATGAATATATGTACATCTGTTAAGATTGTAATACAGATAGGTCTCATACCATTACAATCAAGCTAATTAATATAAATAAGCCAATTACAGTTTGTACTTAAACCATTTGACACACCCCACTGTAAAATGTTAAATATATCTTTAAAAAAAAAATCCTTTAATTTTCATGGCATATTCTGAAACTTTGTTTTATTTTGCAAGCTCTTTTTTCTGGTCCAAAATTTTTGCCAGCTGACTTTGTAGTCAGGTAAAAACAAGGCCAAGCTATACCAGTGACTCTGCATGATCGATTCCTCTTACCACATCAATTCAATCAATGAAAATCGCTGGCAAGGTCCTGCATAATAACTATAATAATTAACTCACTTAATACAATTAGGTCTAAACATAACTCACATCTCTACCAACAATGTCAAATTTTATAATGGTTGTTCTAAAATGCTGATCTTCAACACAACATTACTTGTTTTGGTAACATTTCCGTATTGGGGGCTACTATTGTTTTTAAAATTATGCAAACTAAACCTTCCCCAGACCCTAACTTTATAATAATAATAATAATAATAACTTAGGATTTATATAGCGCCCTTTCCATATGGATATGCTCAAAGGCGCTTTACA
>JAOBRB020102399.1:0-13876 GCA_027575285.2 Zoanthus pulchellus
ATTGTATTCGATTATTCTTCTCTGTTAATTTAGTTTTAAATTTGAAGCCTCCCCCCCCCGCACCAGCCCCCCGGTTGAGCCGCCCCTGCACCAAGGGCTTAAACCTTGCCAGTATCGAAGAACCGTTTCTTGGCACTGTGATCATAGTAAAATCAGCCAGTTTGCTTGGTTCGAGCACTGGCTGGTTGCTGTATCATGGAAAAGGGCTCTACGAGTGTAAATTGCCTTAGTCCCTGCCAGCTTCATTTTGCATTTCTCTTAGTTTTATTGAAAGCTTAAAAAGCTCAGAGAGCTTTTGGTGCAAAACGTTTGTTTGGTTGAAGACTTTCATTTGTGGGCACTGGTGCACGTGTTTCCCTGTGCAAAATGTTCCGGGTTTCCCATGATGCAATGGTGCATATTTGTGTTCTGTGGCTGACTGACTGTATATGCCAGCAAGAAATGGGTTGTTTCAGCTCAGGTGTGTCAATAAAAATTCCATTTTAGATACTGTAGACGAACAATTGTTTTATGTTTTTTATGTTAATGGAAATTGAAAGTAAAAAAAAGAGTTTAGATAGCTTGTGTTTCAGGCAAAATTTGTTGTTTTTCACATTCATTATTTGAGTCCATTCATAAATTTAAGAATTCTGAGTGCAATCCATCTCATTTAGTTTCAAATCTTGAGTTACATTATATATTTTTCTCTCTTTTGATGTGTCACAAACCCTTCTCAACTGTTGATTCTTGAAAAAGTGTTAAAGTTGAACTCCAGCATTTTTTGTTTACCCCATATAATTTTGAGCTTTATTATCTAAGTAAAAATGCTTCACTGCAAACACTCTTCTACTCTGTGCTTTTAAATTTGCCAATTATATTGTGCCTGAATATTATGTTGAATTGTGCTCTTATAACTAGTCCTTGTCGGATTGTGCTCTTAGAAGTGGCATATTATGCTACTAGCAGTGTTCGAAACTTTGCCAAATTTTGCCAAAATTATTCCAGAATTCGCAAATTATGCCCCTGGATTCCGAAATTATGCTCACAATATGAAGTAGATTCTGTACATATAGGCGCGCAATAATGACACCAAATTATGATAGTTTTCAAATTAGTTGTTATTGTAAATTTATTTGTGTTTTATGGCAGTTTGTCTCGGACCTCTGCTGTTCAAATTACCTCATCGCATTTTTTAACCGTTTGTAAAATGCCTTCAACGACCGCTTAAAGATCACACTTGTATATAATAACTGAACCACACAAATATAGCACTTTCTTGAGTATTTCTTGAATAAACATAGATAAAAAATAGTATACACAAGTCAACATCAGCGCTTATTGTTCTGCTGATCGCGAAATGCTGCTGAAAAGGCCCGCTCAGCTGCAGTAAAGGAAGACTGCACCAATAGAACCTGCGACTGACAAACATGAAAAACGCTCCACATGTTGGCACCACCACTTCACTTTCTCCTCTTCAGTGGTTACCATCACGTCCTGCACGGCGGTGACATAACTGGGCAGCTCTGCAATCAAACCATCTGTGATCCTCCCGATGTTCATGAAGGAGAAGATACGGAGAGCCGAGACGGTGGCTGCCGTAGGTCGCATTTACTGTACTGCTACGGGGTACATAATCCTTGCAGCCTTGAATGCAGCGATCAGATCATACAACTGAACATTGAACTTTTGCAAAAACCACTGAATTGCTGGATCAACTCATGCTCTTACCCTCTGCTTTAGTGTAGCGACATTTTGTGTTGGATCTTCTGTTGCAATCGCAGTAGAAACAGCGCGAACATTTGGGAAGTGGGGCACACGACACGCCTTCAGGAATTCTTCAATTTCATGTGATGTCATAGGTCTCAAAAACTTGGATCAAAATTTAAGTTTGAATCCTATTAACTGTATTATTTGATATATTTAAGAAAACAGAGATTAGAGTTACATTTCAATATTATTTTATGAAATATTGTAATTTGCTCGATGTTTCTTCGTCGCTTTGCAAGACGCTAATTATGTCACACAACGTAGTCACGCTTTTTAAAAACTCATAAAAATCTATATATTTTCGACAAACGTACGAGTTTGGTTATTTGATGCTTAAAAGTGACATTTATATAGTGAAATATGAGATGCTTCAATCTTATGTTTCAATTAACGCTTTGAAACTATGGCAGCCATGTTGGTGGTATGTCAAGGCCCACCAACATGGCGCCGCCATACATTTTACTCTAAATATTCAGAATTTTTGTTTGCTAATAACTCCGTTAAGAATTGTTCTTCTGCTCCAAAAATTATCCCAGAGCTTTGTTTTAATTGCTCTACAAGCTCATGAGCTCTTTATCTTATTTGGGAAAGTAATAAATATTTCGAAATTTTAAAACATCAGTAAACGACGTGGTTGCAAACAAAGAATGCTTGGAATTTGTCATAGCATGAGAAGACAAGTGGCCCATCTCCTTCTAAATGTTAGGTAGCGGTAACAAAATGGTGCCCAAAGTCAACAATGGCCGCTAGTTGTAACTGGACATTGATTCGGCTTTCTTGGTCAGATAGCGTTTCCCGGATATGCGGCACGATTTGTGGCGCGAGCTTTGTGGCTTCGGCCTCTTGAAGAAAGTGATCCACATTGATCACCAAACTGTACAAGTAAATGTTCAAGAACGTCCCACTTTGACCACTATCTTGTTTCATTGTAGGACTTTGGGGTTCGACCAGTAAGCTCTAGTCAGATTAGCTTCGCCCTGTGACTGTGTTTAAAGAACACAAGCTTCCAAACGAAAGGAGATCTGATTCCTTGAAATGGTTTCCTACAATATCTAGCGTGTGAGAAAAGTACACGATACTTAGCGTTTTAGGAAACACAGATTTGATATGATTTAGGGCTGCTTCGTTAACACTTGCACCATCTTTCATTGTTTCAAGTAAAGAGTTACCACGTACTTGATAGTCAACAGACAAACGGTCATTAAGTACATGGGCCAGATCTTGGGCCTTTATAGACTTTGCACAGATATCTAACCTAAGAAGGCGTTGAACAATAGACCAGCTGTCGCTGATAAGTCGCACAATAATGACGATGGTCTCATCCAGTCTATTACTTCCATCAAAGATTAGGCCGACATTTCTGGTAGCTATTTCTTCTTTCAGTCGCTTTGTTTCTTGTTTCAAAATAAGGGGAATGTGCTGACGCGAATGGGGGCTGTCTGTCAACCTGTTTCCACCTCTTTCAAGAAGATTGCGAAGCTTATCAATCTTGTACAATGAAACTCCAGCCTTCAAGAAACCTTCTATCTGTACACGAAATGCGCGCACTTAAGGTAAGCTGCTTGTTTGTAATCGGCAACTGGTATTATCAGTTTTCAACGTCTGAGTGATGGTAATATCTCTTTTCTTCGATTTAACTTGCTTTTCCTTTCCTTGGGCATGTTTCTTGGATTTACAAAGATTTTGTAAAATGCTCTCCTTAGTGGATAGTAACTCGTGGCAAGCATTGCAGAACAGCTTCCCTCCTCTTATACATAAGTGTTCATTGGTAAAGGACTGCAACCTCTCGTGTAAACCAATCTTTTTGACATCAGTTTTCTTCTCCCGTTCACTATATTTACCTTGAATCGACTTCTGAGATCGATCTCTTGCAATCGAAGCTCTTTTTGGCCCTTGACCTGGTAAAACGATATGACGCTGATGGCTGTACATGTGGGTCAAGGTTAACCGACGCCATGTTGGAGTCGTATGGCAGTTATGCTAGCTTAGAAACCAAACTCCTCCAAAAGGTCAACCGCGCACGCAGAGACTGCAAAAAAAGGACTAGTAACTAAGCATGTCAGAAGAAAGTCAATACTACTATTAGCGTTGCTACAACACCATTGCAAGAAAATACTAGCTAAATTTAATTTATTTCAATAGAAAATACGCCATCTTCCCGAAATTTTATGCTTTAAAAAGTGCTAAAATTTGCTAATTATGCCGTGGCAGTGTTCGTTTAGGAAACTATGCTTTTTTGCTCTAATTATGCCAAAAATTATGCTATCACAATCCGCCAAGGCCTACTTATAACACATCTTAACTGACACCCTTGTTTTTTGAAAACTGCAGGATATAACCTCTGCCTTTATTGTTTGTTTATAAAGCTAGAAGTATTTGTATTCTTTGATTTTGGTTCTTTCAGCCAATAACTATTATAAGACTGTAAAAATGGTCCAGGTCAACCCAATTTTTGCATTCAATCGATCGGCTACTTTAATGTGGCTGGTGGCCTAGCAATGTTCATCCCACCTCCGCTGATTTGTCGCCTAATTTAGTAATTATATTTTCATGAGGAAAGAAAAACAACTTTTTTTGTAATGTTTCTTTATCTTATCACACGTTTCTACGGTGGCATAATTCACTTGCTGCTTTTTCCGTTGCCCGATTCCTATTCCCTGATTCACTGCACTAACCGCACCGTCATACCGTTTTTACTTTAATTGTGTAAATGGACTTTATTTGATTGTTAAATCATTTTTTAAAACTACTATAGCCATTCTGTTTTCTAGAAGGCTCTAGCCACAAGCACTCTTGATTAGAATTGATTGTTTTTAAATAATTGAAAATCAAAATGAGTGCAAACTACAACGACGGAAGTTTAGAATGTTTCTTTGTTTCATGTTGTGTGCACCGTCACGGTTAGGATCTATTGTTCCCGCCGCGACGCTCATTACTCTATTGGCCGTTTACTCATTCACATCTCAAAGTCTTTTGTTACTTGTGTACCGTCAACGTCATAATTCAATAAGCAAAGGAGAACAAAAAGTTATAACAAAAAAGATATCAAGTTTCATAACCAGACAACTCTATTAACTTTTCTATGAAGTTAAAGTTCATTTAGCAGTTCTAGAGTTTTCAAGTTGTAGTGCATGAATACCAACCACATACAAAACCACACACCAGCTTAAAGCAAATAAAAACGCATTCATTTGTTACAAAACGTGTTTGGAATCAGCTGTTCAAACAGTTAAATATTACACATTCTTATAATAAATAACCTTTTTAATCTAAGTGATTCATGAAATCAAAATATCAGTATTTATATCATCAGTTGGAGAGTTTAAACATACTCATTACAGTCTACAATTCCTGAAAACTATTTTATCCATTTTATGTTTCTGCAAAACGTGAAAGCATTATCTTTATTACTGTGTCTTTAAGCTCCAGCATATAACGGTAAACCTAATTTGAAATCCGTTGCAGTTCCTTTCCGACTAACTTCATTACTTCCGTCTGGCTTCTTCTTTAAAAATCAAAACCGGAACAAATAATTTTACGAAATGAGATAATCAACTATTTCGGTTCCAGTGGATAGATTGCGTCAATTCGCCTAATCACTTGATAACAGCTGTAATGCTTCAGCGAAACATAACGAGAAGGAATTGTATCGAGAAAAGGTACATAAATCTGAACTCCCCAGCAATACAGCTGTCACACAGCAATGGTTGACATTGATTATCTTGATTGAAAGCACTGAGCAACAATGGACGTAATTGAATATGTCTGGGTTATCACAAATGTTGAATAACATTGTACAGTTAAAACGTCCTGACTGAAAATGTTGAAAAACAAAAGGTGAAGTCGAATTTCCTAGATGATTATGTTGAACAGCATGGATGAAGTTGAATTTTACTAAATTTAATATGTTGAACAAGGATAAAGTTAAATTTTCAGAGATTAAATATGTTGAACAACAAGGTTGATCTTGAGTTTCTAGATTGGATATTTTGAACAACCAGAATGAAGTTTTTAAATTTTCCTATAATGAATATGTTGAACAAAAGAGATCAAATAGAATTTTCTACATTGAATATGTCGAACAACACTGATGAAGATTAATGTTCCGGGATTGAATGTTGAACAGCACGGATGAAGTGTAATGTTCTGGGATTGAATATGTTGAACAACAATGTCTGAGGTTGTATGTCCATCGATGGAAGATGATGGACAACCATAGGGGAAGTAGAATGTCATCTCTGGGTTGCAAATAGTGAAATTGAATGACCATAGATTGAAGATGTTAAAAAAGGATTCATTTCTCTATCTTCGGCTGGATGTTGTTAAACAACAATGATAAAGTGAAAGGCCCAGAATTGATTATAACTGAATTAGCACGATTAAAATGAACCTCCTAAATTTTAAACCACGTTCAACTTTGTATACTTTTTCAGTTGAAGTCATCAATTCAGCAAAGAAAGGAAATGTTTCCTAGCGATGAAATATCCTAAAGTAACACAGCAAAGTGTCTGACACAAGCGCGGCATCAGAAGAAACTGACATTGTTTAACCTACTCTTTGTGCAGAAACTTGACATAAACCAGATATCATGTTTTCAGCGTTACAGAGAGCATTTTAATCTCTTTTAATTTGTCCGAATACTTTCACTTTAGACGCTATAATCAAGCCATTTGATGTTCTCCTCTTGGTTATCCGACTGAGGGTCCTGCTGCCAGTGCATCTTTTCTTACCACGTTGTGAAACTCCCAAAACAAAGAATCATTTCCTAAAATTTTGTCAGACTTTAAAATTGTTTGGAGTCGGATGGACGTTTAAAGACGTTATTGATTGAGGGCCCAACAAACCCATTCTCTGTCTTGCTTTGCGTTGCTCTGTCATCTATAAATCAAACCATGTTTATTAGAAACGTTCCTTGCTGGATAAGTACAAGATAAAAGCATGAGGACGGCAGAACTGAGCTGTGTTAGTGCTCCGATCTGGCGCTCTCATTTTAATATAAAAAAAAAAAATCAAACTGAAATATCTCAGCGTGTACTTTGCAAATAATAAAATATGTATAAAACATTTTTTGAAACATTTTTGTATTGTTTCTTAACATGTTTCTCTTTTACAGAAATCTTGTCATATAAAATGTCTTTGATAAAGGAATAGGCAGCTGTTTGATCACGTGCTACCTTGACGTCAAAAAGTTAACGCACTGTGATTGGCCCATTCGAAGACAAAAAATCTTCTAAATCTGAAACATTGCTCCAGATTACCAGACCTTAAGACTTTTATTTATAATAACAATACATAGAAATTCGTTTCTGCCCCAAACGTCAAACTCCACACGCACCGACTCCAATCCCAATGAGCAAAACCCCTATTGTTCAACCACATTTGCACCAGACCCGCCACATGCAAAATCCGACGCCTGACATAAGCCAGACAGAATGTTAGGAAGAACAAGATTAGTAATATTAAAGCTCATGTGAAAAAAATTAGAAATCATTTTGAGATTTTTGAAAGGAGGTCAAGATCACTCGCCTCTTCGTTCAGCTGCCTCATTGGCAATTATCATAAGTTTTTATGTTAGTTTTCAAAAAAGCCATTCAAACTATTTACATTCAGATTGCCAAATAAATATACTGATTATGTTTTAATAACTTGAAGTGGGGGTCCAACGAGTATGAGTGTCGATGACAGTTGATGTGAGTTCGAACTCTCGCTCTCGTTTGGCTGCCAACACTCACGCACTCTCATCAACTATCACGCGCTCTGATCAACTTTGAACTTGTTTAAATTTTTCATGAGCGTCCATGGCAGTTGGTGTGAGTTCAAACTCTCGCTCTCGTTTGACTGCTAACTTCTAAGCACTTTCATCCACTATCATGTGCTCTCATCAATTTTATCAATTTTAATTTGTTCAAATTTCTCCTGAGAGTCTATGAGAGTTTTCGGTCGTTTGATCGCTACTTGAAAGTTGAGAGAGTTTTTCCGTCAGCAGCAGCCTTCGGGATTTGTGAGCTCAACTCTCAACTCGAAATAAACCACAAAAACTGTTTTCTCAAGCTTGGGCCAAGCTTCTTATCTTTTCTTTCATACAGAGCAATTTTAAAAGCATAGAACAGAAGCGAAGTGGATGACATATCGGAATTACAATGGCACGTAATCACTCTCGCGAGCTTATGCGTAGACGGTCCAGCAAACGTCAATGATAACGTGGCTATTGTGCCCTATAACGTGGCTTCAAGTTAACTAATAGCACATCTTCATAGCAACATCATGGCAAGCCACAGAACTCAAACCTTACAATTTATTTTAACCCTAACAATTTATTTTAACTCTCTGAAGTTTTGCATGTTTGTCTTTCCTGCCACGGTCTTTTTAAAATATCAAAACCATTTTCTCGCTTCATAGGAAACGAACTGTTTAGCTTATTAAATTATTACAACAAAATCTACAAAAACGACCAGTGATATTTTATTATTTTACTTTATTTCTATGAATTCCTGACTTAATGAGGCTCTTCAGGCGATAATATGAGCAGGTGTTGTTTTGAGCATGCGAGCAAAGTGTAAGTCTTATAATGGAGGGAGACTTGAATAATAACTACCACGCCAAGTTCACTGCGAAGCTTGGGTCTCAATCTCATTCTCAGGTTCTAATGTTGGCGCGAACAAGGTTTCGTGGGTTTGGGCCAAAAGTTGACTGATTTTGACTACAAACCATGAACCTAACATATTCTTAATACATCTACTAACGACTGTGGTAAGTAACTTCCCTATGCAATGTTGTTGACGTCGATGATAATTTATGTATTCCCCATTCCCAGCCTTTACGCAAACAAGATAGTTATAACAAACGTTTCTTTTTAAAAAAGAAATTGAAGTACTAAAATCTTAAACGAATGTGTTACATGATATAAAAGAGATCTGAAATTGGGTACTGACAATTGTACTTCACTAGAATTAATAATACAATAATCCCTCTGGTAAGTAACAAACAACGTACTGATAAGTAGAATTTTCTAGTAAAAAGTGACGTGCTGCAATTATATAATGGGACAGTGCAATTATATAATGAGACAGTGCAATTATATAATGGGACAGTGATTTAAAAGAGGTCTAAAAAGGGTACTGACAATTTTTCTTCATAACTGATATTTTTATAACAATACTAAAACGTAACAACCAATGTACTGATAATTTAAAGTTTCTATTAGAAAGTTACGTGCTACATGCTGAAGCAAATATAATAAAAACAGACAAGATGAAATTATATCTGGTTTGTATGGCAAAAGCACAGAAACAATGAACAAATATTGGAAGGTTACCTGTTCTTTGAGCTCCACAAGCTGCTGCGAAAGTGTGTGAACCAGCGAAGTCGTACTCTCAAGTTTTTCTTGAAGGTTACGGAGCTCGTTCTGTTCGCTTTCTCCCTCGTCAATAGTCAAGCTCATGGCTTGCATGCGGGGAAACCAATCCAGATTTCTATCCTACAATACATTCAAAGAAATATTCATATCA
This sequence comes from Zoanthus pulchellus, assembly GCA_027575285.2. NCBI lineage: Eukaryota > Metazoa > Cnidaria > Anthozoa > Zoantharia > Zoanthidae > Zoanthus > Zoanthus pulchellus. Next base: position 9,255 of record JAOBRB020102399.1, read on the forward strand.
GACGATCAAATAATACCGTACAGAAGCTGTAAGATCTGTCGTTTATATTAATCATAAAGCAAAACTTCAGTTCTCTTATAAGTTTATTTAAAGTTGAAAGAGTATATTAAACTCACAGATATTTAAAAAATCCGACAATGTTTTCTTCAATTCTATTTCATATACTCCAACAACACTTTGCATTAACGTCTTCGTTATAATACTATCACCACAACCATTATCGATCGTGACCACTAACATAATTAACACATCAATGCCATCATTACTACCACCATCATCATCAATACCATTATCATCACTATCATAACCATAATTGTCTTTATCACTACCATCATCACTATCAGTATAAATATTGACACCATTAACACTACCAAAACCACCAGTATCTCTAGTTAAACCATCACCACCGTTATCATCACTACCACAATAACCATCGACACCACCATTACCATCACTAACATCATCACTATCATAACCATAATTGTCTTTATCGCTATCATCATCACTATCAGTATAAATATTGACACTATCAACACTACTAAAACTACCAGTATCTCTACTTAAACCATCACCACCGTTATCATCACTACCACAATCACCTTCGACACCACCATTACCATCATTATCATAAACACCGCCAGCATCATCGCAATCACCGCCGATTCATTTATATTACTACACTTGTTATTATGTTTTTACTTAACAATTACTAACCATATCATAATCGATTATAATTTATGCTATAATGAAATTATATCGGTTACCTTTATTAACTGACTGACATAACTTTCTGGTCCTGTAAACTCCGTCGGGTCCTTGACCTTGAGTAGAACAATGAAATAAAGATAGTGCCACATATTGTGTTGAGTTTTGACGTGTTCCTCAAATGTAACAAGTTTATTATCAAAAGCAGAACGGTCAAGACCTGCAAAAGCAAAAGTAATTATTCTAGCATTATTCGACTTGTTAAATATAGACAACTTTAAACATTTTAAATTCGCGGATACTTTGTAGGAGTAGCAATTAGTTATAGCTGGTTCTTCTCATTTGTTTAAACGTTTGCGGTCCCAAGAAGTGGAGGGAAACATCGGTACTTAAGGGAACACTAACTAGTTTCCCGTGAAAAAACAAAAATGAGAAACTAAATACAGAACCCATATTCATATAAAATGGTTTCGCAGTTAGACTCGTTTTGAGTCATAGTGACAAGAGAATTTAAAAATGGCCGATTCTAGCCAGGATTTGACAACGGGGGAAAGTGTACATACATTTACAAGATTAACAAAAACTGTTTTTCTCTGGTAATCTTAAAAATCAAGGTAAAAGCTACTGGCGTGGCCAAAATGCAGATTTTAGTCGCTTCATTTTTGTTACCAGCACGCTTAAGCCAGCTTTAAATGATCTGTTCCAGTAGTTTATGTTTACTGCAACACAGACTTTGGTAACGTTTCAATAAAATAAAAAAACATCAACCTACCATAGTCGATTTTTTTCTAGTTTAATGTAGCAAAAGTTGCACTTATGAATACCTGCATAGCAATAACCTTAGTAGCGAATACGATTTGCTAGACTTACCACATATAAAGCATGTATTCTTTAGAATTTCTTCTTTGTTCTGCTTCTCGCTTCGGAGGTCAGCAAATGTGTCAATAATGACTCCAAAGATAAGATTTAATACAATAATAATAACAATGAAGAAGAAGAGAAGGTCGTATATCACTCGCGCCACAAACATGCTTTCCTGTTGGAGAAATAGAGGATATTACATAGGCGCGCGGAGATACGGATTTTATCTTCCATTTTTTAAAAAATATTTCACGAGTCAGCGTAGTGAACGAGTGAGATATTTTCAACACGAGAAGATAAAACCCGTATCTCCAAGCGACCATGTAATATTCTATTTATCATATAATTATCCATAAAATACTTTGCAGCCATATTGAATAAATCGCAAAGCTGCCGTGAAGCACACTCGAGGTGTAACCATGGTAACATGTTATTTTCACTAGTGAAAATAACAACTTTTCGAAAGGGAGAAATTGAAGTATTTTATGGATAATTATATGATAAAAAAATTTACGAACACAAAACAATAGTTCTTATAAGGTTACTTTAAAGGTGAATTTCGTACAATATAACGTGAGATCGGCAGCTGCGAGTCTCAACAGTCTGCTAGGGAGGCTAATATAAAATGCCATTAATAACTAAAGCTTAGCTAAATTCCTTACGAGCAAAGTGGCACCTGGAGCCGGGGCCAAATTCCAGTTTCCCTAGTGTTGAGGGGATGAAAATCTTTAACTCCCCCTAAACTGGACATCCAATGCAAGTTTCTGGCAGCAGATGTTGCCGGTTTTCATGTACTTACCCCTGAAGGGTGGAAAGCCGAGGGAGATTGTAAGCGTTTTCTAAGACTCCTATTTAATGAGTAAGAGACGAAGCCTAAAGTTTAAGGGTGTAACTTTGCAAAAGAACTTGCGATTGGAAAACTATAGATCGAAGGAACCTTCCTTAGTGCCGATAGGAGTCGAAAGGCAAACCACGTGGAGACGATTTAGCAAAGGAACTTTTTCACATCTACAGTTTAAAAGACAAAAATGTCATGAAAACCTAATTCCATACAGCAGAGGAAACCTAATTTCAAGACCCTGAGTATGGTTCTGAGAACATCGAACCTAAGCAAAAAATGAAATATTTGGTACAGTTACTACGAGTATGACAATGATATTATGAACTAATTGCGATTCTGAGCCAGTGATTCCACATTATATTGCTGGCTTGTTGGAAGAAATATAATTTCTCTCAACGCCGGCAATATAATGTGGAATCACCGGCTCAGAATCGCAATTAGTTTTGTATTGCAATTTTTTCAACTTTTTAACGCGCATAAAATTCTGATTCCACATTATATCACGTCTCTCTCCCTCATCAAAATGTTAAGTGTATGGCGATACTCAGCTTTATTACCACCATAATACAGTAAAGGTAATGATAACTGAAAAGGTAATGATAATAAAAATTGATTATAGAATCGCTACAAGTAATCACTGTACAAAGTTAGTCTCAACAATAGTTTTCAACGTGGGGACAATGAGACACTGCCAGCTGTGGCTTCATTGCTCCTTCTCTAAAATCATTGCACTGCTATCACAAAGTTAAAACAGGTTAGAATAGTGTACTTGAAGGTTGAATTGTTTGAGATATTTCATTCAAATATTTATCACACCATTTTTCACGCAATTGCAACTCATTTCACAGGGCCTACGTTGATAGCAGTTTCATAACTGATGTAGTTACCCTGTTCAAATATGTATTTATTATTATTATTATTATTATTATTATTATTATTATTATTATTATTTATTATATCCACCTTTAAATCTTTCTTTTTAAAGTCTTTTTATGGATTTTGTTGACCTCTGCCCTGGCCTCGGAGAAGGCGTCAAGGCAAAACTAAATGTACTCCAACAACAACACTTGCAAAAAGAGGGAAAACTAATGGGCAAGTTTCAACACATCAATTAGCCTATACGAAAAATACCATAATACTCTTAGTTTGTCCACCCAAAATATTACATGAGCATTGTTTCCAGTTTTTCTCGAAGTCACCGTAAGCCCGAAGTAACAATAAAAACAAAACTTATGCAAAACTTTGGTTGGACAAAGTAAGGGTATTATGGTGTTTTTCGTATTGGCTAATTGAAAACAATAGCCTCAAAAACAAGAAGAGTCAGCACTTGGTCAAAACAAAAGAACTAAACATAAAATGTCTTTGTCTTAGGACATTTAGGAACCTAGAGAGGTTCCAAGGAATAGAGATAATAGGACTCGAGGTCCCTTACAAGGATCTTACTCCTTGGCCTACGGTTTAACGTCCTTATCCGAGAAGACACGAAAGTCTAACCATCTGCAGATGTTAGAGCAAAGGCAGCACTTTCTCCTCAATTATTTTAAGACCCTGAGTGTTGGTCCGGTCGTGAATCGAACCCGAGCCTCCCGCACGATAGACTGGCGCCTTACCAACTGGGCTAACCAGACGGCGGTGATCCTTGCACAACACTTACTTTACTAGAAGGTCTTCTGAGTACATCCCCGATTCCTCCACCATTACGTAGCCCTTGGTTGAGGGTTGTCACTATACACATAAGAAGGGTATCACAAGCACGTTCCTTCGATGAATCTGATTGGTCGGCATCCTTAACAGAGGTTGCAATACTGTAGGATCCTTCACAGGATTTATTCTCGGCAGAACAACTCTGTTTATTATCTGCAATAGCAAGGGAAAATTAACTGGGGATGCAACCCACACAATCCACTTATAAATAACTTTTCATTAACTTGGGTAACTAATTGACACTGACTGACTGCGACCTTGGGAAACAGTATGTTTTCGGTCCAGAGGCAGAGCAGACAGAAACATGATTGTCGAGGGACACAAAACATACTGCTTTCGCGAGGTTAAGGTCACTAAGTGTTTTGTTATAAACTAACAATCGAAAAATATTTTTATTATCCAACTTGTGTTTAGTGAACTTTTGAAATCATACAGTCGAGGGACTTAAAAGAACCCACACACTTCTCGTAAAGAGCAGGGTGGTGATCCCGGTGTTGTGGTCTGTCTCTTC
>JAOBRB020102502.1:0-13876 GCA_027575285.2 Zoanthus pulchellus
TATCCGAAATGTTATCGGATTCACCGTCCACACGTATCCGAAATGTTATCGGATTCACCGTCCACACGTATCCGAAAGGTTATCGGATTCACCGTCCACACGTATCCGAAATGTTATCGGATTCACCGTCCACACGTATCCGAAATGTTATCGGATTCACCGTCCACACGTATTCGAAATGTTATCCGGCGGATTCACCGTCCACACGTATCCGAAATGTTATCGGATTCACCGTCCACACGTATCCGAAATATTATCGGATTCACCGTCCACACGTATCCGAAATGTTATCGGATTCAAAAATTTCCGGATTTGCTTGCGAATTCGCTGGGTACGTGTGGTCAATAGCGGTATCCGGAAAGAAAAAGTTTCGGATTCAAAAATACCCGGATACGCATGCGAGGTTTCGAGTTAGATACTATGAACGAGTAATTGAAAACCAAACCTCGCATCTACATATATCACATTTGTACTAATACTAATAACTTGTAGCGAAAAATATGGACACTTATTCCACGTTGGTAGCGGGGAGTTACCCCTTAAAATCTATCAGACATAACGGCAAGCCTTAATGTTAGAAGTGATTTACAGATGATTTGTTTTAGTAAAACGTCAGAGGCTAACTCGCAACGGGTGTTCTGCCTCGATTAGGTTTTCATGCACTGCATAGCTAACAAAAAGCTTCCAAACGAGCTGGTGCATGCCATAGGGGTTAAAATGTAAAATTATACGTGCTAATATCAAGTACTAGCAGACCTTAAATACCAAGGGCCAAAAGCAAAATGACGTTTTCAGTTTTAAATGCATTTGCAATCTTAAAACATTTATTTATACATATGAATATATAGTTAATAAAAATTTTTGTGTTACGCTAGTGTTTCTATATACATTAGCCAATATCTTTGCGTTTTACTTTTAGGTTTTGAAAGCAAAAGATGCGCCACTTCATAAAGTCATTTCTTCTTCAAAATATGCTAGCATTGATGGTGTCGGAAATAACCCGTCCCATCCCGAATGGGGAAAACCTATGATGCCTTTAATGCGAGTGGCACCCCCTGCGTTTGGAGATGGGTTCGACTCTCCGGCGGGCCCAAACAGACCTTCTCCCCGGGAAATCTCCAACGCAGTCTTTGATCAAAAACGAACCATACTCAGTCAAGAGTCATTAAATGATTTCCACATGAATTTTGGTCAATTTGTGGCCCATGACACAGATTTTGCCACACCATATGCTAATTTCTTAACTACTGAAAACATGGGGATTACAATTCCACCAGGGGACCCTTGGTTTGATCCACTTAATAAAGGAGATCAAGTGATGCGGTTTAGAAGATCTGCACATCTGCAAACAACCGGAAAGTTGCACGGCACTCCTCGAGAGCAGGTAAACACGAAATACAAAAGGACCTTATTTTCCAATAACAATAGTAATAGTAACTATAATTGTAAAAATGATAAAAAATCCAAAGAAACCGTCCAGACATCCGATCTTCATCAAAGACAACACGAACAAACAAGCCTCCTTATTGATGTGACAGTTATCATAGAGAGAAACATTTCTGTTAAATTATTAATTATTATAATAATTATAAAAGAAAAAGGAATTCCATTGATAATTCAAAACTATTTACAAAAGATCATATGTAAAAATCACAATATTTTCCTAATACATATATCAGATAGTACCTAATAAACCTATTTAAAATAACTATTGAACAGTAAAAAAATACTAAATACTAATTATTATAAATGGTCTATCAACTCCTAACGTTGCATGGCTGAATTAGTGTTTTTATATAAAAATTGCTCAACAATAATTATTCTTTCCATAAAAACTAAACAATATTATTGTTATTGTAGTAACAATGATGAATGAAGGGAAAAAAAATCGAAATTACAATTGCGAATATTACTATTACTATTTCTTCATTATTTCTATTACTATTGGTTTTAACGGGCTTTCTCAATTTTTTGAAGGTCAACAAAGTTACCGCATTTCTTGACCTGTCCGTTGTCTATGGTTCGGACAATGACCGGACGAGGGAACTGAGGACCCTGGAACATGGAAAGCTAAAACATCGGAAGGATGACATAATCGACCACAACTACAAAGCGCTTCCTAATTTGAACCTACTGCGTGGACCACGTGACCGTATGTTGATATCAGGTGACAACCGGGTGAATGTGCAGCCAGGCCTCATAGCTCTTCATACCGTATTTTCACGTGAACATAATCTCATATGCGACGAACTGCGCGAGAGGTTTGGTGACGAGGCCATGGACGATGATACTTTGTTCCAGCACGCACGTGCGATAAACCGGGCAAAATACCAAAATGTAAGTAATGTGCATTCGTTTATCATATCTTGGTTCGTTTTTCGCGCTACTTGAAATGAAATAAAACAACCGTTGTTATTTATTAGAACTAAGTACAAGTTATTTTCTACAGCTTATTTTGTATACCTGAGCATCCCATTTCAAAATTAAAAATCGATTTGCAAGAATATTTTACAGTATATAAGTATCAAACGTGCATGAGCCCATAAGGCAAAATAATGATAACAAACATAAAAAAATTAAGAAGTCAGCTCTGTTGTATACACTGTATGACACGGCACTCTGGATCGGCAAAAAGTAAAAACATTTGTGCATTACGCCACCACAGCAAATGATTAGATTGCGTGGTTCGTAACAAACACTTTTGTTTATTTGAACTAAACTAAAAGAGCATTTCTACTGGAAATTATTAACTTCCACGTATAAGATAATACAGAGAGTACTTGGATTCTGGTTTCCATTCCTTGAATTTAGGGTTCGACGTATTACAAAGTTTCTTCTTTTGATTCCGAATTTCACTCTTTCTGCCTTTTATATGTATGAAATCTTTTCAAGACGTTAAGGAGGTTCACGCATACGACACTAGACATGCCTCAATAAACAACTTATATAAAACATATTTTAGAACAAACGCAAGGAAACAATCAGTATCTTGTATGGCAGTAAATTTTTGGGAAAACTACCTCCTAAATTCAAGAAACTTAAAACTAACTAAAACACTTTTTGTTACTCAAGCAATATAGCTTTTAGCACAACTCATCATTTTCCACTTGTTATTCTTCTTCCTCTAAGTAATGCGAGTGAGTACTTGTGTAAATTAAGGAAATTTATACAAAATACAATTTAACATGCCTAGTATCTAACTAGAAAACCTTACGGTTAATTTAGACACTGAGCATTCCACACCTAAAAATCTATATTTATTGGAAATGATATATCCAAAGCAGAAATATTAAACTATATAATTATATAGACCGGTGTAAACACACTCTTTAATGGCATGCAAATAAAACGATGTTGATGTTGCTGGATTTCAAACAATTTTTTTTTTGATTCCGGGTTCTATACCTTGTGCTTAAAATTTTCTTCTTTGAAGTACGAAATGTACTCCTTGGATTCCAAATTTCATTCTTTGGATTCCTTATTCCATTCTTGGACTCTGGATTCCAAGTCTCCAGTAAATTACAAGGCTGATATCAGGATAAATTTGGATGGGGCACGAGTAGTACTTTAGTTAAACCTAATTCTTTTATATTATCTTTAGATTATTTGGAACCAGTACCTTCCAACCGTCATTGGCCACAAAGAAATGGATGCCCTGGGACCCTACAAAGGATACAATGAATCTATCCAAGTTGGAATATTCAATGAATTTGCTACAGCTGCCTTCAGGTTTGGTCATAGCCAAGTAAACGACATAATGCCACGACTTGGAGAGGATTGGAAAATGATCGAGAGTGGGCATCTTTCACTCCGTGATGGATATTTTAATCCCGGTCGCGTGATCAGTGAGGGCGGCATCGAGCCGCTAATCCGCGGTATGCTCCTACAGAAAGCACAGAATGTCGACACTTACTTTGTAGATGCAGTTAGAAATTTTTTATTTGGTACAAACACAATGGGATTGGATTTGGCATCGATTGGAATTCAACGCGGGAGAGATCATGGAATTCCGGACTACAACACAGTTCGTATGGGAATTGGAATGCCTCGGAAAAACTCCTTTGCAGAGATCACGTCCGATGAAGTAATACAGAAGAGGTTGGCGAAAGTTTACTCCAATGTCGATGATCTTGATCTCTGGGTTGGTGGTCTTGCAGAAGAACATGTTGATGGTGGATGTGTAGGGGAAACGTTTGCACGCATTATCGCGATGCAATATCGTGTTTTACGCAATGGAGACAGGTTTTGGTTTGAGAATAAAGATACAGCCTTATACTCCACTAAAGACAGAATCAATACCCCTTCAAAGGGGTCCAACATTCAAGAAGTATTGGAAAGAACAACTGGAATCCATTGGAAAGAATCGGTGTTTCATTATCCCAGTGAATATTACTTAACAAAGCTCCTCAAGTAGATAACGGCTACAAACACAAATGGTTTCATTATACATTTCTATTTTAAAAACAATGCAAAAACTTTATTCACAACATTTGTCAATCATCGCTTTTTCATTTATATCTCACGTATTTATTTAAACAAAATAATAAAGAAAACACAAAGTGTTTGACAACAGAAAAGTGACTAAAAAAGAGTTACACTTTAGTCCAAGTTAAAAAGAAGCATATTTTAAAAGTGAATTCTAGTAAATTTTCTGCTTGTAATCCCATATTGGTAACAAAACAAACACTGCGTCCTTATAAGATAAAAAGTTAATCAATTTGTCCAAGTTTTCAAACATTTATCCAATTTTTTTCTCAACCATTAATGAGGCCATCATAAAGATCAGATCAAACACACCAAAATATGAAAGCAGGTTCAGAATGTGCCAACTTTTTACAAATGTATAGATAAAATAGATAGCAACGTTATCAAGAGAGTACGACGAACAAGGTATCGCGAAGAAGAAAGACGAACAATAGGAGCTCCACGCACTGATTCTCAAAGGATGAATATCTAAAGGCTTTTCACGAGTTTGCTCCACACGTCTTTATTATAGTATACATCATAGGAATATCGAGGCAAAAACTACTTCAAAAGTTAATAATATCCTAAAAACATGCCAAGCCTTTGCTTTTCATTCTAGATATAAACTCTGTATGATCCGTTCTTTTTAGTAGCACTGCTACAAAAAGGTTTTATTTTCTACAACGAGAGAGATTTCCATTCTTCTTACTAAAACTAATACCGCAGCATGTAAAACATTTAGGTATACAGAACAGATGCGTAACACGGAAGCATACACAATGTAAGATCAATAATTTGTTTCCAAATACAGGTTAGCACTGAATCTTTTATTTTCAACAAGCAATGCTCCACTATCTTTTTATAGGTAGAATAAGAGCATTATACAGGTACTGCGCAAATATATTTTACAAGGTGTCTATACCACGGAACTTAGCAAAGCCTCATAATTACGTAACTTATAAAATCATTAACCTATATACCAATGAAAAGTTTAGGAAACCCACTACAGAAAGGAATAAATTGTCTTTTCTTCTTCCAAAACATTGCTGTAAGCAGAGAAGAAATTGGCATTTCTCAATAAACGGCTTTCCTTTGTGGGAGCTCCAATGAGCCTATTCGAAAGAATGTCCTTTGAAGCGCTAACTAACCGATACAAAAAAAAACTGTCCTTTGGGGCCAGTTCACACTAAATAATATCAGTTGAAAGATCCAACTAAACGATAGTTCCACGTCGTTATTAGCTATGACTGTATCCTAGTTCTGAGAAGTATTAGATGGATTCTGTATTCCTGCAGTATCTTTACTAACAGTGGCCAGCTCTTCATTAACCAGAAATACAAAACGCAGGTTGCAAATCTGAAATAAAGATATATCGAAAATATTACACAGTGAAGTAGAGATATGAATATTTATTTTCGAGTGGTGAAAACAAATGTTCTTTTTGCTATATATATGGACAAAATCAATCTCGTTCCAGGGTTCTCTCCTAGCACGTTCGAGTAACGTGTTTCCTAGAATCTGGGAGATAACAATCAAACAATTCGAGGAAGGGGCAGTTAAGTGTGAAATTTGTCGCCACATGAAATAGGATGGAAGATAAGAAACAAATTTCATACTTAACTGACTAAACGACGTCAGAAATCTTTACGAAAACACGAGGAACTGCCATCTTTTTGCAGAACCAAGCGAAACGTAACGCTAAAATAGTTTTAGGACACTTGCGTACTAAACTTTTTCACTGCACTATTGAATAGAACGCTTCCTAATTTGGTTGTATTAGCTTGTGAAATCGAGAATTGCCAATTGACTAGACTGCAAATTGCCTGCCCGGCTAGGTTTTCTCGGGGGCTTTGGACCTGGTTTTCGTGTATAGCAACTCCCTCATTTCATTGCATGTGTTTCTTGATTCCTCTTAGTTTACTACTAACATATCTACATTAAAGGGAAATTAAAAGTGTTTTGTATCACGGTAAAGCACCCCAATTCGTGTAATAAAATTAAATACAAGTGTTTTGTATTCCGATAAAACACCATAATCCATATAATAAAATTTACTAAAATCGTTATCATCGTTTTTATAATCATACACACCCGGCTGAACACAACACAATCACACACGGTACCATCAACTCTTAAACAAGAAACCGCACAATAAATCGCTATTAACAAGATTTATACCATGATCCAAACTTAATTTTAATAACCATTACCTCAAACGTTGAATTGTGTTGAAGTTTCGCTTTAGTTCCCGAAACAACTGGTTTACCGTCAATATAGACGGGCCGTCGACCTTCATTCTGGACGTAATACTCGCCGTCACCTTTTAGTTTTATAACAGCCTGCAGAATCAATAACATATCACTTAAAGGAGAATTGAATGCTAAAACTAACCTATTTTTGTTTGAATCTATTTGTATAGTAGATTAACACTGAACTTTTTTTCCAAATTATTTAAATCACATTGAGAAATTAAATATAGAAATGAAGGAAACTCTCAAGAAATTGTTTGATAACGTGGTCGCAAATGAGCTTGTCAGCGGTGTGATATGACGTAGGTTAAGATATTCAGAGCAAAACTATTTCAGTTCGCTCCGAAATTTTTACATGTTTTGGGCAATCTAGGTCTTTCAAAGTTTCTTTCTTTAAGAGAAGCTAAAAGCCGCACAGTAAACAACCGCTGACATCACAAATTGAGCCGCCGGTCAATTATTGTCTATTCGCTGCAAAACATCAATTTTTTTTATATGCGCGGCTTAAGCCTGGGTCAAACGGCCCTTGATAAACGATGATAGTCTATGATAGTTGAAGCGCGTGCTTTCGTTTGACCACCAACTATCATGCACTATCATCGACTATCAACAACTATCATTCATTTTGAGCTTGTTCAAATTTTTTATGATAGTCGATAATAGTTTTTTTCGTTTGACCACGCGTATGATAGTTGATGATAGTTTCGTGGGAAACAGCGATCATCAACTATCATGGGCCGTTTGACCAAGGCTTGACAGCTTAAAAAATTTTCATATCATTGTTCTACTACACCTAAACTTTCAAATGATGAAAAGTCAATTTTAGAGTTCTGTTCCCCTTTAAACGGGAACTGAACTTTTCATTGTTTGGGAATTTCAGCAAAGCATAACAAATATGTGAAAAATTTATTGTTCTGAAACAAATAGACATCATTTGACCAGCGGCTCAATACTATGTCAGCGGTTGTTTGTGGCGTAGGTTATGATATTAGGAACATTAAAAAAGGAAAGTACATGGATAATGTTTTGCTTTTGGCAGGTAATAAAGAAAAAACTTTGCAAGACCAATATTGCCCCCAAAATATCAACATTTCGAAACAAACTATTTATGCGCTGAATATCATAACCTACGTCATACAAACCGCTGACAACCAAATTTGCAACCACGGTATCAAATCTTTTCTTGACAGTATTCTTTATTACTAAATTTCATTTCTCAATGTGATTTGGGTAATTTGAAAAAAAAAAAAACTCCACAGAATTAATCTACTACACAAATAGATTCAAACAAAAATCGGTAAGCTTTAGTATTCAGTTTTCCTTTCAAAACAATTTCAAGTTGGAGTTTGAATAAGATATGGTCCGTGACAGTCGACGCCTGAAACGAGACTAGAAGACATTGCTTGCCACACGCGACGCTTTGTTTTGAAAACTCTTGAAATCGTAATAGTCTCCTGTAGACGCTAAACTTTTTAATGAAAACAAAACATGTCTAGATTATTCTCTAGATTCCACCACTGGTGATACAAGAACATTTTTGTTGTTATAATAGTGCTAACATCCAGTCAGATGCCACTTCATTCTAAATAAGGGTCCCAAATATGTTTCACAAAAGTGCAAACTTCAGCACTATATCTTACTGCGCTAGATATAGTAAAGGAATCGTAATATTAATGTTCATTTGAATAACCAAAAGAGCAAACAGATTACGCATTAACACTTTGCTTCCATATGGCAAGCATAATACAAACTTAACAATTGTTGGGATAAAATCGCAAAAAATAGGAGAACAAAAATTAAGAAAAAGATTCTTGGACGCGAGAGGGATAAAATCGCTAAAAATAGGAGAACAAGAATTAAAAAGGAGATTCTTGGACGCGAAAGGGATAAAATCGCTAAAAATAGGAGAACAAGAATTAAGGAGATTCTTGAACGCGAGAGGGATAAAATCGCTAAAAGTAGGAGAAAAAGAATTAAGAAGGAGATTCTTGGACGCGAGAGGGATAAAATCGCTAAAAATAGGAGAACAAGAATTAAGAAGGAGATTCTTGGACGCGAGAGGGATAAAATCGCTAAAGATAGGAGAACAAGAATTAAGAAGGAGATTCTTGGACGCGAGAAGGATAAAATCGCTAAAAATAGAAGAAAAAGAATTAAGAAGGAGATTCTTGGACGTGAGAGGTATAAAATCGCTAAAAATAGGCGAACAAGAATTAAGAAGGAGATTCTTCGACGCGAGAAAGATAAAATCGCTAAAAATAGGAGAACAAGAATTAAAAAGGAGATTCTTCGACGCGAGAAGGATAAAATCGCTAAAAATAGGAGAACAAGAATTAAGAAGGAGATTCTTGGACGCGAGAGGGATAAAATCGCTAAAAATAGGAGAACAAGAATTAAGAAAGAGATTCTTGGACGCGAGAGGGATAAAATCGCTAAAAATAGGAGAACAAGAGTTAAGAAGATTTTTGGACGCGAGAGGGATAAAATCGCTAAAAATAGGAGAACAAGAATTAAGAAGGAGATTTTTGGACGCGAGAGGGATAAAATCACTAAAAATAGGAGAACAAGAATTAAGGAGATTCTTGGACGCAAGAGGGAAAGTGGGATGTTCCGGAAACCCTGGAACCAACAGATAGGCTATTTTGATAGTCTTTAATTGGCTTATTTTCAACTCTGAGTTTTTAAGTGGACGACCAATAAATTAATATTCAATAAATAACAAGACTGGTAAAATTGAAATGCCTGGATAATCGAGGTTCGACTATAGTTTAAAAGTACGCTGTATCCGTATGTCAATAACTTTACCTGTTTTCGTGAAACTTTCCAAGCAGGACCCTCCAATGAAAGGTCAACATCTACTTGAGTGTAAGCGGTAGAGCGTCCAACAGTAATCTGAAGGAAAAAACAGCAGTTAAATCATGAATGCGAATTGATGAGCGCGAAAATCTGAGAAAAATTGAACAAATTATGGTGCTGGCTAAGCATTTATTGGCTGGGTGAAATGGAGCCCAGAATAGAAAATTCTGCATGTAGCATTTCACATAAGAATGTGCTTACCTCACGTGACCTCATCAGATATCGCACCAGTCTCCCTCGTAAAACGGCCAATGTTTGGCTATCGAATTCATTTGACGATTTTCCCGAATTACAAACTTCATCAACAATTGCTTGCCATTTAGGTACTTCATCTTCTAACTGCCTAATTTCTCGCTTTTGCCTTCTGTCAGCAATGGCTAGTTCCTGCTCTAGGTTGTCGTCACGCGATTGCCTTTGTAGATAAAAAGTGAGCTTAAAGGAATATGTCACGTTATTAATATTTTGCATAATTTTATAATCCAAAATATGTCACGCCTTGAAATGAATTCCGAAAATAACGATTTAGGTTTGTCATGATGTTTCTTCTGTTTCTTGTCATTTGTTGATACGGATGACAAGGATGGAAATGCAATGAAACTTGAAGAATTCCGGCTAAAATATGTCTTGCTCTCCATTGGATTCCAAAAATAATGGTCCAGGTTTGTTCTTCAAGACTATATTTTGTCAATTAATTTGTTTCCTGTCATTTGTTGCTACGGATGGCAAGGGTGGAAATGGATTGAATCTTGAAAACGTTGGGTCAATCTTTTCGAGAATCAATACTATCTCTATTAGAAATACTCAGAAATACCAAAAAACTTATTATGGGAGATATCTATTAAGACATTTAATCAAGTATTCACGTCAGTTCATCCGGAACACTATGTACACTTTAGTAAAATCATAAAGTATAATGCCTTAGAATTCAGAACGTATACATCGTAATCAGTTTGAAACACAAACTATACTAAGTTCATCATAACCTTAATATAGTTTGCAACATTTCATAGGTGCGTACGTTTTGGAAGAACACAAAACATCCCTAGCTTAATAGCAATTTTTTTCCCAAGCAACACTACTTACGGTATCTCGGCGGTATCATGACTCTGTTCTTCTGCATCGGAAAAACTCATGTAGCTGTCTGCTGATGTCACTAAAGTATGAGAAAGAAAACAGTAACAAATGAATTGAATGAGAAATGACGAGCAATGCCTAGGCTAACTCATGGACATTAAGATATTTTATTTATATAATTGTACATACAGTACGCGCTTTTTTTTATTAGAACAACCTGATACGAACAACGAAGCTCAAATTGGCCAAAATTTAAAAACAACTTAAGATAATCTCAGACTGAGGTTCCAAATGTCTATGACGATATTTTATGAAGAGAATTCACCATAAACTCAAACGAACTAAGCAACACAAGTAAAACACAAGAAGTCTCGTGGTGTTTCACATTAATCATAAAATGCGAGGCGCATTGTTTTGCAATACCTTGATCGTTTCTATTATGTTTTTTCTTCAATTGAAGCAGCTAGAAATAAGAACAGAAAAACGAACAATTTGAGGCTAAAAAAACAAAAAAAATAAAAACAATGAGAAAAGAAAAAATTTACTGGTTCTCATAAAAAAGCTAGCCTTGTAATTGTAAATTTTTAAAGAAAGACTTTGAACATAAAAAAAAATTTGTCGCCTTTTTGGACTATTTATTCAATTTTTTTAAACTGAGCTTCACCGTTAATTACAAAAACTAAAAACAATGTTCAACAACGTATTAAATAAAATATATTTAAGTGGATAAAGAATAAAACAATATTGGTAAGGTGACCACAACAGCTTGCGCCATTAACTGAGCCCGAAATTTAAAAGTACTTTAAAAGGGAACGTAAAAAAAAATCATGGGGTCAAATATATCTTGAAGGAAAGGGAAAAAAATAGAATAGCACACCAAATTCGCGACAATTCAAACTTTGTTTTATTTTGATCAAAAACGAAAATGCCAACATACTTCCACTTAACCAAATTACTTTTAGTTTTAAAAACAAAAATGAAAAAGGTATAAAAAAGACAAAAAGATACTGTGCACAGTACGTGATACACTCTGATGCAATTAGAAGTGCATGTTTATATTATAGTACGTTTATAGGTAATTGGTTTATCGCGCTTTACCTAACTGACCTTTTACTAATAACAAAAATATTTAGCACCGAAGTTCTTTAAATTTGAAACTTTTCTATTCATTCATTTTCAAAGAATTATACGGCATTTTTGAACGCTTGTGGCTAAAGCAGGCTACCCGTAGTTTAGAATACTTTAGACTCGCTTATAATATTCGTTGCAGATTGACCGTCTTTTGATGTAGTATAGTCGCTAAAATAATATTTCATCATTGCTTTTATTTACAAAAGCCCTTGGATTTGTGTCCGCTGGAGAAAATTGAAAATATTTCGAATAATAGCAATACTCTTTCCATACTTCTAAAGCGCACGTGTGGAGATCAAACCAGAGATGTATTATCAGGTATTAGTATTTTCCAATATCAGGGCTATTACGCATACTACAATCTGATTGGCTCCTTAACCTCGGGTTATTCGTGATAGTCTGAGATGACGAGTTTGGGAAAACAATGGCGGCTCCTTCGTGATTTGCTGAAGTGTCAAATGACTATTTACAAGAACTTCTTGATAGTTCAATACCCGAGAAGACAAAAGAAGCTAGTAAGTATCGAATGAAAATATCCAATGGTAAGATACATAAGCGTTAGAAAACAGACATATTGCTACTTTTTCATAGATTTTTTACAGACACAAACGAGAGTTGAAAATTGAAAAATTAACTCGTTTAGCATCTCCAAATTAGCATGTATCTATATTTTATTTTGGCTCAATATGTAGGAAAATACCTCGTGAACCATGTCTTGAATTTTTTTAAGCTTTTTTGTCCCCCTTTGTTGTATTTGGTGACTTAACTTGCCTTTCTGCTGTGGTGTTGCCGACTAACAGTTGATTACAGACAGAGCACATTACCCGCACGCAAAGACAAAAATAAACCAGCAGATTACCCTAGTCAGGTTGGCATAGTGGTCATCAGTCGTGCCTCCCACCTCTACGACCCGGGTTCGTTTCCTGGGCTCCGCATGTGGGCTGAGATTCGTCCAGCTCAATCTGACTTCGAGGATTTTTCTTCGGGTAATCCGGTTTTCCTCCCTCTGCAAAATCGACTTTCACGCAATGATCTGAGCCGTCGAGGGATTATTAAACATTAGCCTCTAACTAGGAAGAACAAGGGCTACCACTTCCTTTGCAATATGACGTTAAATAAAGTATTATTTTTTTTTAAATGTTTTATCCGCAATGGAGAGTAACTTGCACCAGAAAACAGAACATATGTGTGGCCCACTACCTCCAATTTGTTATATGTACAGTAAGCTGAGGCAAAGGAATGATAGAGTGACACATGAATGCTTGCAATTTATAACTAGAACTGATTTTTATGAAATGGGCATGTCAACAAGTTAAAAACACAAAACCAACACAATCTGTACATCTACCTGCTTGGTCCGCCAATAACTGATATTGCCGCATCAATAACCAATGATTTCGTAATGACTTTGCTGATCGACATCGGTGAAACACAGCTGGATATTTGGTTAAGAACTCCTGAAATATTTCCAACGAAGCTGCACTGTTCTGTGGGACACAGATTAATAAATAGAGGATATTACATAGGCGAGCGGAGATACGGATTTTATCTTCGAGTGTTGTGATATCTCACGAGTGAGCGTAGTGAACGAGTGAGATATTTTCAACACGAGAAGATAAGATCCATATCTCCAAGCGATCATGTAATATTCTGTTTATCATATAATTATCCACAAAATACTTTGCAGTCAAGTTGAATGAATCGCAAAGCTGCTGTGAAGCACACTCAAGGTGTAACCATGGTAACGTTTTATCAGTTGCAATTTCGAGCCCAGCCAATGATTTAAAACTTTTGTTTGAAAAAAGTTCTTATTACCGAAGGTACTGTTGCCAGTTTAGCTTCTTCCTCTCTGCTCCAAAGAGCGTTGTTCTGAGCTGCAGCAATAACATCTGGAGGTAACTGTTTCATTGCTGTTGTAGCCAACCTAAATGAAACATAGGAGGTAAAAGAATGACTTAAATAAGTTGTTACTAAATGTACGGATATTTAACAATTAGACCTCGAGGACGAATGGACTACGAGTATTAGTCCATGAGGCCGTAGGCCGAATGGACTATTCAAACTCGTAGTTTATGAGGCCGAGAGGTCTAATTGTTTTAGTA
>JAOBRB020102717.1:0-23694 GCA_027575285.2 Zoanthus pulchellus
TATTTGTGTGACCTTCTTTTCCGCCTAAGCCAACTCAGCTTTCCATCCTTCCGGGGTAGGTAAATGAGTACTAGCGTCTGGTGGGTGTTTCTACAGAAACAGTTCTTTTTAAAAATGGTTATATTGTACACCGTAATTGAAAAGAACTTTTTGTGCTGACGTTTCGAACTGGAGTCCTTCGTTGGATGAAAGTATGAAGAAGAAATAAAGAGGTGATCAATAGTAAAGCAAATGAAGACGACACAAGGATATGAGTATGCAAAAAACAAAAGGAAATAAAAAGATAGAGAAGTGTGAATAAAATGTTAAAACAACAAACAAAATTAACAAAAACTTTTTTTTTGATTTCCGGAACGACAGATGAACATTCATTTATCCCGTGGGGATTGAGGGTGCCCAAAGCGTTAATTAACAGCATTCTTTGGACTTGCAACATTTGTTACCGAAAGCAACAAATTCGAAATAGACTGACTAAAAGAACTAAAATGGCGAGAGACAGGTTTAGATAGATCATTTTAAATATTTCATAAAGAAGATCTCTGATGCGATCACCTAAGCAGCGGCCAGTTTCCCCGATGTATAACTTTTTGTAATGAGAGAATTGAATGCAATAAATATTAGAAGTTGTGCAATCAAAATGATCAGTGATATTTGGAGTGGACTTGGGGCCTTTAACAGGGATACGTGAAGGAATAATAGGACAAGTTAGATATCATTTCTGAGAGCAGCGAAACTGAGTGCCAGATTCTTTATTAGAATGCAATGTTCCTTTAATCAAAGAGGTGCGAAGACTGTGATCTTTCTCAAAAGAAAAAGAGGGCGATTACTGAAAATATTAAAAGTGCTGGAATCGGAATTGAGTAAATTGAAATTGCGTTTAACAATGAGTTATTTTCGGGGCGAAAAATTATGGTAAACAGAATGCGGTCATTAATGACACGAGTCTTGGGAGTGAATGTAGTAATACGATCAATAGAAAAAGTCTTGTGCATAGCGCGGTCAACAATAGCTGCGAGTTCACTCGGTTAGTAAAATAGAGCGCATCTCAATACATTTGTTTATAAATAACTGTCGTCACGGCTAAGACTTCTTAAACGTAGAAATTGTGAAAAGGGTACAATTTATCCATTTTTAAAAAGAACTGTTTCTTACTTTCATCATTTAGTACATTAGAAAAACGGAACTTGGTCGGCAACTTGTGATCTCGAGCAGTTATTTCTGGTTCTACAATGATGTACCATATTCTCCTACCTGTGTGCGGCTGTGAGGGCCAATAAGAATGAGTACTGAAGTTAGCAATACTTTCCGCACCATCTCCACAGTCTCCCAGTACCAACACTGTGGCCTGTAATTCTCATAGAATAAACTTAAGCCAAACTTTATCGCTGGCTCATCGTGCGACTCTCTGCGTAAACAAAATGGGAAATTAATGATTACCTAGCTGCGTTGTGATGGCAATGATGGCGATTTTGGTAATGAAAATAATGATTATGATTGTGGTGATGGTTTTCATGGTAATAAAGATGATAATTATTGTGATGGTGGTGATGGTGATGACAGTGATGAAGATGATGATTGTGATGATGGTAATGAAAATGATAAAATGATCTTAGTAATGGTGACAATGATGATGATGCTGACGATGATGATGACAAACTTATTTATGATGATGTAGTGATTATGATAATGATGACCAGGATGATGCCGGTAAGGATGATGACAATAATGGCATTGACGATATTAATGAACTTGATAACAAAAATATGAATAGATATTGATGACCTTAATGCAAGATTTAATGGTGAAGATAACAAAATCCTTGATGACAAGAATTACATTGACTTCTTATTATAATGGTCGTAACGTAAATAAAAATCGTTACAGTAAACAAATTTCATGCTACGTACGATCTTCTTGCACTAAACACGAAGCCGTGCGAAGTTACGTCTGTCATTTCCTGATCTGTAGCAGCAGCTTTTTTGTTAGGAAGATGGACGTAAACCAAAACTAACAGCAGAATTAGGATTGGAAATCCGATCGGGTAGACAAGAAAACCAGCAGCTATGTGCCAATACCTGCATAAAACACAACACTGTTTGTTCAAATCAGAAGAAAAGCAAACATTTTTCACTATTTCATGAAATTATACACGAAACTTTCTTCACTTTTCTTTACCAATCCTAATTTCCCATGCCCCAATAAATCTAGAAAAGCCGGCCATGTATGAAAGTAACCCTCCATGGGTAAACAGTGAACAAGGTGAACACGTTCTCAAACGTTAGCAGCGTGTAAGTGATTAACCTCATTAGTTAGAACGCCATTGTTTTTCTTCGCACGCTAAAAACAATGCTTCGTTCTTATGTATTTTTTTGCAATTTTGAACTTATTAACACGCTTATCGTGTTAAAGGCATCGTTTTGTACTAATTTTTGTGGCTACTGCCTTCTGGGAAGGCGTAGCCATAATGTTATCGGGTAGAAAAAATACGGAAGCATGAGAGTGTAAACTCACGAAGCGTGAAAGTGTAAACTCACGTGATTGCGAAAACATTTCGTGGCCAATCACCAGAGATATCATTCGGACGTGGTATAACTTCGTTTACTCGATTATGCTGAGCGATCTGGAAAAACGTCCGCTTGATTCTTTCTTCTCCACTGCTCATCGCCATAGAAGCACAGAGGTTTTGAAGTACGAGATAATTTTGCATAAAATTTATTTTTTGTGAGTTTGAAGCAAACGGCAGTCTATTTTCGAAATTACTCAAATTACTAAATAATCTCTAAACGGCAGTGTCTGGCATAATTTTTCCAAGTGTCATGTTTGGATGATTCGCACACTACGTACAGTTATACTAAGCTAACGTAAAACGTAAAATTCTAGATTTTGGCTCGTGTGGAAGCGCTTGAGAAATTTAATAAGTTTTAAACATTTTTAAATCGAACATTGGGAAGTTTTAAGAAGATATATTTGAAAAATATGGACTGCCGGCGTTTAGTAATTTGAAGACCATGTCCGGCTGCCGGACGTATAGTCACTTGGCAACTTGGAAACTCTATTCAAAATCTGAATTTTATTTCTTAGGTTTACATAAAATTATAATGGAAGTTTAACGAGGTCTATACATTGTGCCAGGACAATACTCAATTAACTTCCAATTAAACTCTATTCATTGTGAAGAATATTTTTATGTGAAAATTGAATTTGACTCCGATTCAGTTCAATATTGTGTTTTTTTATTGCTATGAAGGCCAGCAAATTCAGCAGAGTTAACAGAGGCAGATTCTTCTACTGCTCGCGATCGCGCAATATCAAATAGCGAGGAAATAAAAGTTTTGTGGTTTTTTTTGTTTTATTAGCCCGAAGCACCAGTCTGGTGAAAATTTGGTGTGACCGCCAAGGAGAAAATTGTGTTCAATCGCATGGTGGAGGCCCGTCATTACTCTCCAAATGTAATACCAGATAAATGCATTGTTTTTGTTCTGCGAAATGCAGCCGGTTATCAGCATGAATGTGAATATGTGTTTCGCCTAGTCCATGTCGTTGAAAAAGATAGTTAACATATGATATTGTACTACTGGCTCCCTTTCCAGTTAGGACAGACTCATCTATCACAAAATTCATCTGTCTTGGTATAGCCTCACAACAAACTCCAAAAATACCACATTTTCGAGGATTTTTGAAATAAATCGGACCAGGTTGGCAATTATGGAAGTTAATTCAAGTCCGCCGTCTAACTTTTGCATTTAAACGGGAGAAAATTTTGTGCTGCCTGTTCAAGAAATTTTTGAAGCAAAACAGCTAGTGCAATTTAAACTAGCTACAAAAATCGAATAAAGCTATGTATATTGACTGGGAAAATATGGCATCAACGGAAAAACCAAATTGATATCCGTAAAACAGAGTTTGTCAAAGGAAACAAGATTATATCACATCAAATGGAAAAGCCTTGATCAAAGTATGTTGTTAATAGCATAAATCGAAATGCAAACTGTAAATATATATAGAAAAATTTTAAATTTCTTGTTTATACAAATTTTTTAGAAAAAATGAAAAAGATAAGCCCTTTTCCGTGCAAGGCATTAGCTTTTTCTAATTTTGCAAATGGCAAGTTAATGCCGGCAAGATTGTTTCTAACCGAATGGAAAAAAACATAAAGCAATGAGCGCAGTTCTTAAAAATTAGGTTCAGAGAGTTTTACTGTTTTAATGTGGTATCTTATGACTGACTTCCTATTTTTGAGTGCCTAGGTTTCATCGTTGTCAGCATGTAAAATGAAAAAGATACCGAAACGAACAGGCTTTTATAACCTGGAAAATTGTGTTTTATCAAACCAAAGTTTTTAAAAACAAAGCACCAACCGTCTCAATCTACCGTGCAAAAAAAAAAAATTTGCAGTCAAATTGTGTTAAAAAACAAAAAAACCAACCGTGTCCTAAAACCGTGTTAAAAAACAAAGAGATACGCGTGCTACAATACCTTCTATAAAAACAAAGGAATTACCGAGTCCATCTTCCGTGTTAACAAACAAAGCAGGAACGTGTCAAACAAAAGCAAATAAATACAAATGTATACGTACGTTTTTTAAGATCAATTGTTTTTATGGCTATGCGCATAAACCTGAAATCAGCGTGTTTGGTGAAAAGCGTGCAATAGTAGACTGACAGTGTCGTGCGCGTGCGATCACATTAATCACTGTCAGTCTCATAAAGGGTCACAAATGTGATAATATTCCACCTTAAAAAGTCTTACAAGGCCCAGTAAATCTGGAAGAGCCAGTCATGTCTAAATGTGATAATATTCCCCCTTAAGAAGTCTCAATAAGCCCCAGTAAATCTGGAAAAGCCGGTCATGTGTAAATGCGATAATATTTCCCCATTTAAGCAGTCTCAACAAGGCCCAGCAAAACCCGAAAAAGCCGGGCATGTTTAAATGTGATCAAATTTCCCGTTAATAACTGATAATGTTCCCTCCTTAAAAGATTAAAAAGTCAGCTCACTCGCCGGATTGCACAATATAAAAAGAAGCTTATCTTAGAGCCCAGGTTTCTAACCTTTGGCTCGGCTGTATCAAGCAAGGTCATCTTGAACGGCTGTGACAAGACTCTACAAGCTGCCATCCCGCCTCTGGCTCGGCTGCCCTATATGCTACAATATTCCGTTTTTTTTCCTGAGACAGAACTTATAATTTACTGTTCAAATCTATGTTTGAAAACGTAATCAAAACAAAGGTTAAACCTTTAAATTTGAAATATTTTTACGGCCCAAAAATTCCAAAGTATCCCCAATTTGTTTCTGTCTACTTCCATCCATTTGTGACTATTTTCTAAGCATTCCATATTTCTCCCCGTCACTTGATGAAGTTGATGTGCACTGCATTTGAATTTAGTCGACTAAATCTGAACAGACCAGCAATAGGGTCCGTCAGTCTTTGCTGTGTGTATGTCCGTGACTGACAATCAGTGAATCAGCTACAAATGCACTGTAAACCTGGCAAAGCTGCCCAGCGTTGTAATCTACAATCAATGCCTTCACCTAAATGCCTTGTAAGTACCTTTTGTAAATAACTTAGCTTAAATCCAACATCTGCACATATATTCTTATAATTTTGTTCTAAATTGCTCAATTTTCAAGGCATTTTATCCTGAAAATTCCCAAAACTTTAAAAAGTTTTATATATTTCCCTAAAACGTTTCCCAGGGCTAGGTAATGTCTAGAGTAGTGCTAGTTTGTATTTAATTGCCCTACCCCACTCTCCTACCCTAGTATTTAAAACATTAATACATAAGCCACTCACCAGTAGTGTGTGTCCGTGTTACAGGTAACAGAATAGTCAGTGCGCAGCAGCAGTGTACAATGTTGATTCTTTACATCAAAACACAACCTCTGACAGTTAGCCGGGAGAATCTGTATAATCTTGGCACTGGTAATAGGGTACGAGGCAAACAAGAAGAGGCACATATTCCTGTAGCAAGACTTCTTCACCTCTCTAACTTTCTCTGATATTTCTCTGTTTGAGAGGGTTTTACTACATTTGATACAGCTCACTCGGATCAAGAGATATACAATTATCATAAGGATAACAAAAATATTAACTGACAGAGCGATGACAAACTCGTGTAATGCATTCATGGTGAACTTCTCATAAAGACAACCTAAGGGCGCCACCTCCACTAAGTTCAGTTCAATGTAGCGTAGGTACTTTCCAATCCACACGACAACGGTCGGCCATTCCACATTAGAAAAGGAAGAGAAGACACCAGCCATTACCTGCATGTGAGAAAACGTTTATAAATATAACAATAAGTTCGACTTATAATAACTGAAATTATAAAGTAATTAATTGGAAAGGTAAAAGAGTTTTGATTGGTGAGTAGATGTGTTTTCATAAAGGCAGCGTTTCAGTTTTCATTGATCTGCTCTCAAATTCTCCCAAACATTTGAGCGCCGACATAACTTTTTAATTCTTAAATACATATGAATAATAATTACATTAATGATGAGTATAGTACCAATAATACTATGACAGCAGATTTTCGTTTTAAGATCAGTACGGTTTCTGCATGAATATCCTCTTTTGACTCGAGACGATATGAAAAAACAATTAATGCAAGTCTGGAAAGCGAAAGAAGATGAATCTTTAACTAAAATGCGTCGCTATCAGCAGAATCTTCTGCCGCACTACTGTCATTTTTAAATATCTTGCTATTTTATTACAAATATAGATGTAAGGTCTACGTGTGAAACAAATAAGAATTTAAAAATGATTTTACGTGTTTTTGCAAGTCTTTGGAAACAGTGACATTAACGTTAAAAAAAGCCTCAAATATTCAAATATCAAAAACCAGTTATAGGAGACGGAGATCAACTTTTTAATAAGAATATAATCGAGTATAAGCAACGTTTCGGGATCTCACGTTGTCAAGCTCAAATGATTTTAAAAATTGTAAATAACTTAAACGATATATTAATGAGTACAGACAAAAATATTATTGTTCAAAAAAAGACAAAAAGGGTGTTTGGTTGTTTATCGAAACGCTGCTCAAACTCGGTTATGATCTTATCAAAAAACAATTAAAAAGATCAAAAAAATGATAACAAAAAAACATTAAATGATACAGGGTTCAAAATAACGGCTGGTCTTACTTTGGCCGGTTTTTTTTTCTTTCTTTTTTTCCAATTTCAGGGTAAAATGACTATAGCAAATAATTAGTCTACACACTATGTAAATTAGTTTTGAGATTCGAAGTTAAGCGAAATGTGAACGGTCAACACAAAGTTAATAGAGTTGACTCGTTATGAAACTAGAAAACTTCTTTGCTATACGTAGTTGTTCTCCTTTTTCTTATTGAAATATGACCTTGATCGTACGCAAATAACAAAAGGCTTTGAGATGTAATGAGCAAACGGCCAATAGACTAATGATGTATCGCATCTAGAACAAAAGATCCTAACCGTAACCGTGCACACAACATGAAACACAGAAACATTATAATCTTCTTTGTAATTTGCTAGTTTCATAACCAATCTAACAACTTTGGCCAAATGGACCGGCTAAAACTAGATCTGACCTTTCAAACTTTTTACTTTGGCCGGACATTGACCGTTGACCAGCCATTATTTCAAGCCCTGAGGATATATAATGAGTTCGTTTTACCTGATAAAAACCAACTATAATCTTAAAGCACGAAATAATAACGTCAGCAAGAGTTCGTCCATTTCCCGCACGTTTTCGGTCACCAATTACAATGGCCAGTACAACCAACACAAACAAGATAATTACACCAATGATTTGTAGAGACGCTTTTAAACGGGAAGGGCACCGGAGACACTTGCTGAACCGCTGGTAGTAATACGGACGACAAATTGCACACAGGGGACCCATGTAACCCTCACTGCAATTAGAATACAAGCCCCCTAGACAGGACATGCGGGGGCACTTATGGGGTAATGGTAAACTCCCTGCAATACGAAATAGAGGTCGAGTAAATCCAGTGATTGTTACAAGTAAATCAACTAACTTTAAGCAATCAAGTTTAGCTAACACATGAACAAATAAAATATAAATCGGCATGATTTAACAACTGTTAGGTTCTAAAGTATCTCATACAAAATATGTTGTTGCATACATTATATGCAGATAACATATCTGCATATTATATAAGAATATATGTAAAGATGTTGCATTTAAGCTAAGTGATGGTCTGGATCAGAGATAAGTTGTAGCATACATGGTAATAATTTTATGTCTGAGGAATCATACATGAAAACCTGCCATATTGACCAAACTCGTATTTCTTGCCGTAGTTTGATAGAGCTTTCTCGTCATCTTCTTTTAAATTCTCAATAAAATTTTTGTAATCGCTCCTGCTTTTCGTTCCATTCTGGCCCCATTTCCATTCCCAATAATAACCTGCAGCCAAGATTGCGTAGTCGTGTTGGCAAACCAATCCTCTTGTCGAGCACTGTTCGCAAGGTCCAAAGCGGTCTTTTCTAAAAAATTTGGGGAGACATTTACAGGCTCTGAATCCTGCGAATTCGTCTGACTGGGTACCTAGATTAGATTGAAATCCATTATATATAAACAATTCATTAGGCATAATTTTATTAGGTAAAAAAAATACACATGGGTTCAATATTATCGTAATCAACACCACAATCACATTGTTAGTAATTCGTATCATTAGTAATGTCATCAGTATCACCCACTTCGCCATTGTAGAAAGATCCCCTCACAATTTATATCACTATAGCCAACACTGCTACGATCTTTAATATCATTATCCCTTTATTTACCTCATTTCAACCACCAGCTTGATAGCCATCACATTTCAGTCTCGCTTTCATAATCACTACCTCGTTGCCTTCACTTTTTATCATTCTTATTAATTTATCATCCCAATCACGTGAAATCATCACGTACACTTACTAAAAAAACCTAAATCCTTATGTGAGCTTAGTGGACCATGGAGCCGGCGCATGATCTCCGGTTTCTGTCATGTTAAGCAGATGAGAGTCTTTTAACTCCCCCTGGATGGGACACTAATACATTGCAGCTTAGGTCCCTGAGCAGTCCCTGGAAGGATGGAAAGCTGATTTGGCTTAGGCAGAAAAGAAGTTCACACAGATAATATCGGAATCTCGGCAAAGTGTCCGAAATCGAAATGGGGACCATGTGGTTGGAATGCAGAGATTTTACTAACTGCGCCAACCACGTCCGCCCATACAGTTACACTAATTATTTATTTGTTCAAGTTTGGATAGCATCGATAGAGCTATTGCAGTTAGAGGGCTTGTAACCACGCCCAACATTTTCAGTGCCAACGCACTTTAAAGAATAAACTAATTACGATTTTTACTTTGTTTATTGACAGATTTATGAAAACGTAACTTCTGCAAAGTTGCTGTACGCTGAATGTCAAACAAGTTAACGTTACCTACAACATTATTTATGAAGCATATAGAGTTAAAAGCTTCAAAGTCTCATTCAAGGTTTGTAACTAACAAAACTCAGCTTTTTGATGCATGTGAAAGGCTAGCTGACAATTATTTTGCCAAATATATGAATTTGTGTGTCCGTATGTCCGTAATGGCAAGCTTCCATTATAGCAAGACCTGTTTTCATATATTTCGTTATGGTTTCAGCCAATGATTTTTCTTTTGTCCGTAATAGCGAGGTGTTCGTAATAGCCGGGTATCCTGTATTCTGTATTAGCTTCAGTCGCTATGCGATAAAACCCAAAACGGTGAAAATATTTTCTCCCAACGCCGTCAATATTTTTTAATGTTGCCGTCTTAAAATCGCATATAGTTTTGTATTACGAGTCTAACTACTGTTCTCGTATTGTCAAAACAAAAAGTCGTCGACTGCGACATTATTGAGCTCAGTTCTCCTTAACACGAATCAGTGTCCATGGCTTCCATGGATTAAGGAGATATTTTTGATGAATACAGCAACTTGGATTTAACCAATTTTAACATTTTATTTGACAGGTATAATTCAAATATTCACACTTAAAGCCAAGCCAGAAAGGATTAAAATGACAGGAACTGTATGTGATTTCATAATCTTTTAAGTAACTCGTAGTTAACTAGCAATAAAATTAACGTTACATAATTAAAAGAAAGAGTTACGTGCCGTTTTTTGAATAAAAACAACCATATAATTTATTTAAGGATACAAACTGAGAATCAAAATATAGTTTCTAATCGTACCTCTCAATAGTGTAAACATCAATGAATTAAAAAAATAACAACTAAAAGAATGAAAGGAACTTTTAATAATCCATAAAAGCTGCTCGCTTTTATTGGCTAAGAAATAACCGATTTAGGATCGTAAGTGTCAGCCAATCAAAATCCGAAATTTTGAGACAACATTACCACAACACATTGGCGTCTAATCGAATCGCGATACTATTGGACGATGACAGAAAATTCCTGTTTGCTACAACTAAATATTACATCACCTTGGGGGCATGCACGACAACGAGTTCGTGAAGTGGCCGGGGCATTGCTTGGATGAACGAACGTGCCGACATCGCATTTCTTACATTCAGTTTTTCCCATCTCATCTTGATAGAAACCACCTGCAAGGAACATCAAAATGTAGTTGAGATATCTAATGAACAACAAAAATATTTCGAACAATTAATTTTATTTTCGGACAATTTAATTTTAGACACTTGTTTGTGAACTTCGGACAAATTTTGAACAAATGTTTTGAACGTTTTTTGCAGAAATCTTTTCCGACGGCAACTACAGACGCTTTAGGTAAGAACCAATTTCAGACAAAATAATCAGTTCATTTACATCTGGTACTGGTTCATTCAACTCATTTTCAAGAATTGGAAAAAGCTGCAAAAAAGGATTTTTACCCTATTCGCACAGATCAAACCATTGACGGATGTTATTGTTTAAGAACTTTAAAACTGGCACTTTTGTTTTGACATCGAATTATCCAATCAAAACTTTTTAATCTATTGAAAAACAAAAAAGTTAAACGCATACAAGTTCTCTCGAGATCGAGAGACTAAAGTACAATAACACTCCACCGCTAATAATAAGTGGTCTACCAATAAGATGATATTAATATTAATAAAGGCACATATTTTCAGTGTATTGTTGCAGGAAGATAATTAAAACATTACCTGCAGGGCAGTTGATACACGTGTTACTGTTGCTGGACTTATAATTAATATTCAACCCAACCCCGCGTGTTCCAACTGCACAGATTTTGCAGTCATAATCATTTGCTGCTTTACGTCTACATTCGAAACCTGATCGTATTAAGGCTAAGGCAACATCTTCTTGCTGGTCGGGAATTGTCTCTATGTTTGCAGGCGCACATATACTGAAAAAAAATAATACAGTTGCAAGGTTCAATAAAATCAAATATACACTTTATTTAAACTCAATTGTGAACGAAGTGGTTGCCCATTCTTCCAAGCCAAGAGCTAATGCTTAATCTCTCGAAAGCACAGATCTCGACGTGAAAGTCAAATTTACAAATAGAGGAAACCCGAAGTACCCGGAGATCGACAAATATCATCCCATGTTGTGGGAAGCAAGACTGAGCAACACTGCGCCAACATGACTCTAATAGGTAAGAACATGTTAACACTAATTTAATATTAGCAAATCTACCATAGCTGGCCCCAAACCTGTAAAGGAAAGCAAAAGTTTGGGGAGAGGGGGAACACCAGTTGCACCCAAAAGTAAAGAAACCCCATTATTTGTTATCGAAGACTTCATATTAGAGGATAACTTTCCAGTCTGTTTCATTATGTTTTAACAGGAAATACAAAGTAATTTGCATACTCCCATAAACAACCAGCTGAAGTTATTCACAATATTTCAAATACTACATTTTAAGAAAAAAATACATTTGAATGTAAATCTAAATCTAAATTTTCTTGCACATATGTTTTGGCAAAAACCTTTGCGTTTGTCAATACTAATGCAAGTGAGTGAAGAACTGTATATCTTAAAATAGGTTAAACAATGTGACTTAATTAAAATGATTTAGAAATAAAAAGAGGCCTGCTGGAATAAAAGGTTAAGCAAAAGTATTTAACTGAAGCATTAACTTATATTTATTCTATTCCAGATTTCCTAAAATTAAGTTATATATCATAGTGGACGCTGGAAATAAGTGTCTCGATGTCTGATAGCCTAAGGCTTCGGGTACTTTTCTTATGATCCTTGCTGTTCCGAGTAAGGCTGCCTTTTGCAAACGTTCTACTGTTGGTATGACACCAATCGTCTTTAGCTGTTTTCCAAGGTTGTTTGTAACTGTGCCTAACGCACATACACTATTGGAACCACCGCAGTCTTGATGCTCCACAACTTCTCACATCTTGATATCTCTCAATCTTCTCCTTCTTCTTTTCAAAAATTCCAAGAATTACTAAGCATTGCAATATCTATGATAAAACACTGGTTGTCACTTCTATTTACAACTTCTAGATTTGGCCTTAGCGCTTGAATTTCTTTATCCGTCTAGCTGGATGTTGAAGTCTCAGAGGAGTTTAGTGCAGTTACTTTTTATGACTCCTTCCGGTTTATGATCATTCTATCTGTCAATGACACCAAGTCTGTGCAGTTCTGAAAGAATACAGTGAACAATTCTGGCCAAGTTATCATGTTCATGTTTTTATTCAATCTGTGCCAATTTATTAACTACAATCATAAACAAGGTGATGTGTTAACTCATATTCGGCTCCGTACAGGTCTTATTTTCAGCCCTTGGCTTTGATCGTGTTTATTACCATCAATATCATTACCATCATCATCATCATCATCATCATCATCATCATCATTATAATTATTACTCTGGACATCAGGAGTTGCGGCATTTTTTAACGTACGTGTGACGCATTTTAACTCCCAGTATAACCGGGGCAAGCCCACTACATCGATAATCAGAGAGCAAGAAAGCGAGAAGAAGAAAAAAATACAATCAGACAATAATTGATGTTGAGATGGGAACCTTTGATAGAAACGGGGGCATCGGAACCAAATGTCACAATAATCGTCCCCTCTCCCACCAAAAAAAGTTTGAAACCTTTAATTATTTATGAATGTGATCCTTGTACCAAATTCTATAAATTCAAAATTTCCAGGGGGAGCATGTTCCCGGAGCCCCCTAGCATTCTCGCGCCTGCGTCGCTCGCTGTCGGACGTCATCGGTGCTGGAAATTATGTTTCCATCCTCCCCCTCTCCTCCGATCAAATTAAAATGTGCTGCCTCTGCCTCTGGGATCGGTCTTTGCAATGGTATTTCGAAGCTCTTTACATTTTGAATCTTTCAGCTGAAACTTGTGGGCGTGCGCTTTCTCTTTAAACTCTGTGACTGCAACGTGGACCTTACTCTCTTCATTTCTTTCCACACACTCCGCCATTGTGGTATCATTAAACAAACTTATATGATATGTCCCTCCATTCAGCGCCGGTTTTACTCTTGAGAAAGTCGATGATTCAGCATCTGATCTTATATGGAATACTTTACGTAACCAGTTTTCATGCGCGAAGGGTGTGATCAATTGAATCGATGGTTTGCGATATTCAAAAGAACAACTACCATTTCCGTCAGTGTCTTTTGCCAGTTATGAATCATAGTGATTAACGTTAATGCGTGCGATGTGGAGGAGCTAGGGATGGCTCCGAATTGGTTGTTTTCAATCTTTGCTAAGACGGCTGGCAATTTTGGACAAAAGTGGGTTCAGCGATATTTGAATTAGATCTTTAATATCCCTGGGTGTTTTTTCCTTTGGAATGGGAAGAGCGTCAGCCGCTTTCCAATAAGGTGGAAGGCGTCCTGTTTGATAAGAGAGAAAGAGAGATTA
This sequence comes from Zoanthus pulchellus, assembly GCA_027575285.2. Lineage (NCBI taxonomy): Eukaryota > Metazoa > Cnidaria > Anthozoa > Zoantharia > Zoanthidae > Zoanthus > Zoanthus pulchellus. The sequence continues at coordinate 13,841 of JAOBRB020102717.1, forward strand.
CGAAAATTCGAGACAGGACTAGACAGTAAATTATCATTCTCTTTCAGTAACACAGCCTGAATGCTGTCAGAACCGTGTTCTACTTTCGACGATATGTTGTGAAGCGCACATGCCATAAGAATGAGAAAAAAAGCGGCGGGTCCGTAACTTACGGTACGGATCGAGCAAACAAGGCTCATGAAATATTTATTATATGGCTTTTGAAGAAAAACGTTCCGGGATGACCTTCGGTTGGCACAAAGCGAAGACATTTTATTGGATAGTAAACAATTGGAATGCTACAAAGTTTGCCTCTGTTGAGACCGAGCTAAAACAGCTCAAACTTCATCACTTCCTTCAAAACTTGTGAAATGTGAGATATAGTAAATTTTCACTTTTAAAATAGCAAAAACAGGGAAGACTTTACTACAAAAATTGTTTAAAAGAGCATAGCTGTTGGTTTTGTCCCGGAAGAGTTCATTCATCGAATAGTAATGCGCTTTGAATCAGCGGAGTTAATCCAAATACCGCAAAGTGATTGACAGATAGCAAGTTCGGTGTTTTGACATGGATCACACACCATCCACATTTATCAATTCTCCAGAAGATAATTAAAGATTTTGATCCAAAAAAAATTCTACGAACAAATTTTTTGTATTTATACCTGCACTAAACACTACATTTATACTTGAAGTTAACCAACGAACGCAATTACTGAGAGGCTTTCCGGTTCATTCATGACTACTTGATTGACAGTGTGTTTGATGTGAAGCTGAAATTGGTTAGTAAGCAGTAAAAATGTAAATAGTTTTAGGCAAATCAGTTTGGATAAACGACACAAGTTTGTTTTATTTGATAAACTAGAGAGTTAAACGAGACTTACTTATAAGTTGAAGTTTGACTTGAATTCTATCTCATAAAGAGTAGTAACCAAAGGACTGACATGAAGAACGAACAAAGGCTACCGGGGGTGATGTAACAGATCATTTTTTCAACAGAAACTCAATTGACTATCATAAATAGAAGATGAATATCCAAGGTCACAAACAATAGGGAGAGAGAGGAGGGCATCTCAGTCCATCGGTTACTACTCTTTATGAGATAGATCAAGTCAAACTTCAACTCTCGGGTAAGTCTTGTTTAGTTGTCAAATTCGATTTCATAAACCGTAACCACCGGACTAACATGAAGACTTTAAAGCATGGGAGGCAACTGAGTGTCAAAACAAAACAACACCAATGATCGTTATCAAAATAACTTTATTGAAAAATTGCTATCCCAAAAACAATGGACTAATAAGACATTTTCTTGTCTACTATTCTTATGGAAGAAGGTTTAAGCACTTCTCCAACCTGCCTTTTTCAGGATCTCATCCAAGTGAATGGCGGCTTTAAAGGCAGCCGGCATCCTGCCAAGGTGAAACGGGGCTTGAATAATGATACATCAATACCATCCCATTGTAGAACAGTTTTTATTCACCTGGCTATTGTATGTGCTCCAACAGATTTATATTGTTTTATAGTAGAAATAAACAAAACATTGTCGTAGCGTAAGTCCTGTGCTCTTTAAATGTACTCTTCTAATCACAGTACAGGACAAATATCAGAATCAGGAGCATACTTGGATATTATCACAGGTGGGACTGGAAAATTAGGCCTACTTTGCTTAACATGCTTACTGAGCTCAAAAATAAACTTATCCCTTGATTTTTTCAAGTAGTCATTACTGATATCGAGATGTAAAAGTGTCTGTTTCCTCTATTTGGTCACCAAAGCCAACAAAGTAGCTAACTTATATGTAAGCTTTTTAAGTGATAAACACTTAATTAATGGAAAAACATCCCAAATGCTATAATATTTTATTGAGGGGGGTTTTTAGCTTAAAAGCTCTCTTAAGGAAACGACATAAAACAGGGTGTTGTCTTACAGGCATTTTGTCAATTACTATAATACAAGACAGTACAGACCTAGCTGTGTTAAGAAAAGAGTAAGATAGATTAATAAACGTGTGCAAAAACTCCAACATATTGTTAAAACTAGGTGAAAACATATCAATTTTCCTTGAACTACAGAACTGAGCCCGCTTTCTAAAATATACTATGTTCTGTTTCTGAGTGGAAGGTCGCCATGACTTGACAAGTACGTCTGTAACGTGCTGAGAAAAGCTCTGTCTTTGGTAGTATTTCCTGATACCAGGCAAGCCATTAGCTTCAGGCAACCTCGCATACTGTGAGTCCTCGATCCAGATGGGTGGAGTAACAACTGACTCTCTTTCCTCCACACTATAACCACTGGCTGGCTGATCAGCATCTGCAAGATTTTGGTGTACCAAACCTGCGTGGGCCATGCTGGCACCAGCGGTAAACCCTCTTCCCGGTCGTTGATTATCTTGTCTAAGCAGCGTGGAATCAAACTAAATGGAGGAAAAGCATAGAATTTTTCATCCCCCCAAGGTCTACGAAATGCATCTGTTGAGACTGCAAGAGGATCGGGACTCCATGAAACATAAGGGGGTAACTGGTGGTTCAGTACAGATGCAAACAGATCAATGGTGAGGCCTGGGAAGAAATCTTAAAGATGCGAAAAAATTGCTTTGTTTAGCATCCATTCATGATCGGAACAGCGCTTTCTTGACAATGCATCAGCCTTGACATTCAAGACCCCTGATATATGGACAGCAGATACCCATAGGAGAAATCTCCTGACTCAATACCTCTGTGCAAAGAGATTTTAATTGTTTTCTCTTTTTCTGAGTCAAGGTAACTGTCATAGACACAGAATTAAAGATAAAACCTTGAAAAGTCATTTGATGACCGAGAGGGGTTTGGTGCAGATTTTACGGGGAGGGTATAAAACTCCAGCCGATTAAATAGACGAACTGCTTCTTCTAAATTAGAGGCACAATCCTGTTCATCCAGTACTTCAATGAAAAAAATCATCAATATAGCCTGAGATAGTACATCCTTATTTGCCTTCAAATGGCTTAGAGGGGGTTTCATAACATTTGCAAAAATCCTGGGTGAGCTAGTCAGGACCATTAAATTCATATAAATTACCAGACCAGGGAAACTTCAAATATTTCTTTTGTTCAGTTGCTATGGAAATTGTGTAGTTAGCATGTTTTAAGTCAAGCAAAGCAAAGTAGGCCCCAAGAGAAATCAAGATTTAAACCGAATTTAACATAAATTATCCATCTTTAATGTTAATAAAACACAGCTTGATTACAATTTTTGAAATTAAAAATTAATCTGAATGAGCCATCTTGTTTAGGGGTAACAAAAATGGATGATACAGATTCACCTTGCTCATGAGCAGAGTTGCTAACCAACTTCCTAACTAGTAATATGTTTTCCCATTACATATGGTAAATAAACACGAAAAACAGTGCTTAGTTCTACCCACTTAAAAAGGCTCCTGATTATCAACAATATTGTGTAAATCTGAATTATTAACATACCAATTTGACGTCTTAGAAGAAAACTTCTTATTAATCAGGTTGCTGATAATTACTGAATGAGGTATAAGTTGATGTACGTCCACCAGACCTGCCTCTACTACCACGACGGTATCCCCGTGAATATGGTGCAGACCGGTATTGTCCACGGAAACGTAAATGCCCTGGCTCCCTTTACAGACCTTGCTCCTTTGTAACTGTGATAATTTTTTTACTTGTTTGGATGTATCTCCTCCAAATAGAAACTCTTTAGCCAGGTCGTTAAAGTTTACAGGCCCTTAGCAAATTCGACTTTTAACTAGGGTTCGATGGCATCCCTACGTCGTAGGTTCATTTCATGATTGGTGGTTAAGGATATACAGTAAGGCCATTCAGAGCTGGAGGCAAAGCATCTTTTGATGCCTTAGATTTTAACAGTTTGTTTGCAATCATTCTTATGGCGCTTGGACCATAAGAATGGAAAAACTTGGGTCCGTAACTTACGGTTCGGATCGAGCAAACGAGGTTAATATTAAGTTTTTACTTCATATAGTGCAGTCAAAGAGGACGTACCATTGATGCAAGCCTGAGCATTTTGATTAAAAGTTTGGGTGGAACAAGTCATCAGCTATCACAACGCAAGTCGCGCAGTTTATTCGTACAATGTTGCAGACAATATTTTTGCTTTTGGCCTGGCATCATGGCAGCTGTGTTGGTGTACAATCTTGAGTACTTCTCACAGATCAAAATTAATAAGATATAGAACTTGCATTCTGAGATACAACTGTTTTCTTTCAAATTGTAATCCAAAATATGACTGGTGCAAATAGCTTGACTGTTAATCACAATAATTACAACATCGTCGAATACGATTGATGCATAGACTGTGCTGTATTTCGTATTTATTAATCCACAAAATTGTTATGGACACCATTACTCGGACAGTTTCTTGAGTCAATCATTTTTAGTATTTTTCAGCTAAATCCATAATAGACTATAACCACTATGCCGCTAATATTAATGACAGCCGGTTCAGTTTTTGCAGTGTTAACCTCATTGTTAAACATTCAAAAATACATACGAGAGAGAGCAAGATGTTGCACCTTCAGCAATAAACACAGTTGCGTGTAGCGTAAATCTACGTTCGAACTTTTAAGCTTCGTATTGAGGCTAAGGCTGTAAAAACCAAGTCCGTTCTCATTGTAGTTAGCGGCACCTGCAATGTAAAAACGGTCTTTCGACTTACATTCTTGGTGCCTTTGGATATTGTCGGGTATGTGGAAGTTCCTGTAGGTTTTTACAGTCTAGTACCCTACAAAACAACGAGCATAGCATACAATTATGAGTTGAATTTAAATTTTTAAATTCTTCGGCATTTATAGTGTGAGCTGCGTCGGTGTTTCTAAAGAAACAATTTGGTAATGAATAAGTAAATTATACACCGTATAAAGAATACTTACTGACGTTTCAGACGTTATTGAAAGACTCTGACGGAGACTAACGTCAGAAACGTCAGTAAGTAGTCTTTTTTTATACGGTGTATAATTTACATATTTATTACTAAGTAATCATAATGCTGAAAAAATAACATAAACTATTGCCAATAAAATAAAGTTTTAACTTTCCTCAAGTAATACAATTGTGATGCCATCATAGGCCTGGGCTTGATATTTTTAGAGATATTTTGAGAGAACAACACTATTTAGGTGAGGTTGAATTAAAGCCTTTTAAAACTTTCGGTTTCAATCATTAGCCCTAAAACTCGAATTTAGCAGTGAACGATTCAGTACCAGCAGAGCCACATGGAAGGAGATTGTTAGGATTAGACTAAGAACAAATTGTGAGATGAGTTTAAGTAAAAGTTCAGTTTAACAGAGACAAAAAATAGAAAAAGAACAATAACGTACTCAAAATTTTATATCAAACAAACATTATGTGTTTATCCTGTGCATGAGGAACAGCTCCTCTTTCCTTTACGACTCGCCTGTTCGCAAAGAATGTAAACGTCTTACAAAACGGTTTTTATTGCTTTAAATATAGTCAATTTCTTAACATAAACATTTTTCTTGTTCCTTTATTCATTCCATGGCCACCAGCAACAAAACAAGAACTTAAAGGAATTTTTGTAAGTACCAAAAAAGTGTTTTTTTATTGGTTAACCCTATTCAGACTGGGGATGATTGCATATGAGGGCACCCTTGCATTAAAATCCGTCTCATTTCTAGGCAGTTAAAGATATTTCACCCATATTTCGTGACGTTTCCTAAACTTTACCTGGTAACATGACAGTGTACTTTTAATGTGTGTTCCCATACCATGTTGCCATGGTAACTATGTTTTAACGACTAGGTTTTGGTCAAAGTTTGCATTTCTTTGTTCTGTTTGTTTATTATCATTTACCGATCGAAACAAATATATTTAAACATGAATAATAGCTTTCCTCTAATAACAATACGTTTTAATCAAGTAAAAGGAAATGATGACATGATGACGTCATCATCATTGCGCAATAGCTAGAATTGGTGTTTTACGTCCTAAGAATTAGGACTTTATTTTTATGTAAATGTAACTCAAATATGTATAGAAGTATATATTTCGGTAAATCAATGTGTTTTAAGTTGTCTGAATTATTTTATAACCATTTTACAAACAGTGAAAGTGAATGTAGTAGATGCCAGGCTAATTCCCCACCCCTTCCCCCTCAAAAGTTGTATCTAAATTTTCTAACACGCACCCGACCAGGGATCGTTGTATTATATAATTAACATTTAAAAAAGGGGATTTCGTTGCGTTACATTCCTTGTACTCTTATTGGCTGAGATCCGATAGCTTGCAATGCATTGTTCCAAAAAATTGCTGCGCCCATATGATTGTGTCTGTTCGTTGTAGTTGGAAGTAAAAATGGCGGCTAGAAGGTTTCTAACTGACGAAGAAATTTACGAACGGTTATTTATCGAGTCTGACGAAAAGAATGATGATTTGTCTGATCTAAATAGTGACGACTAAGAATCTGAAAGAGATGAACACATTTCGCCTTTTAACTTACAGTGTTGAGAATGGAGGAATCGATGGACAAGAAGGTGGTGATAGTGAGAGAGATCTGAACACTAGTTTTCTTGAAAGCCACAAAAAAAGGAAACGGCCTGCAAGAAAAAGGTTGGTGAAAGATAAAGATGCATGCTTGAACCCAGAGAATTTCGAGCTGGTTGGCTCACCGAGCGAGAAAAAGGCTTATGTTGCTTAACTGGAGAAAGCAAAAGGCTGAAATCCTGGAGTAAAAATCAAATGGTCAAATGAGGTACCGGCGGCAACAGGAAGACAACCAGATCTGATGTTATTACTGGATGTGTTGGAGTGGGGGGTGCAGCAAAAAGAGAAAAAGAGCCAAGACAAGCCTGGGAACATTTCTTCACTCATGAAGTGTTAGTAATCATTGTGAAGAAAACAAATGCTCGCATTGAAAGTCCACGAGAAAGCTGCAGTGAAAAAATACAGAATGACAGTAGCTATTGCCACATGGGCGGAACATTAGAGCAAGAGCTGTTAGTTTTTATCGGGTGATGTGTATTCGGGGTGTTTTTAACTTGAATCAGGATGCCATAGAAACCTTATTCAATTATGAAACCGGGAATCCAATCTTCAAGGCCACGATGAGCAAGAATGTCAAGAATCGGTATAAGTTCTTGGCATCAAACAATGTCTTTGATGACGAGGAGACAAGAACACAGAGATGAATTCCGATCGTTTTGCAGCCTTCCGTGAGGTGTTCAACACCAATTGTGCCAAGACGGTGATTCTTGACGCCTACATATCACTAGATGAAATGTTATCTCCCAAGAGGGTCCAAACGGATTTCAAGCAATACAACCCAAGTAAAGTAGCCAAATATGGGCTGCCACTGAAATCCAACAATCCCTCATGTTACCCATACACGTTGGAGTCATCATCATATGCAGGAAAACCAGTGGGTCCACATTCTCAATACTACGTTACTATAATCGACGGGATTGTGAAGCACCTTGTTTCAGGGCTCAAAACATATCATATGACCTTCTCTACAGGTCGATCCCGCTGGCAAAGGCTCCTTGGACAAGACATTATTTTAATTGGGACTCTCAAGTCCAACAGGGTAGACTTGCCTGAAGAAATGAAAGCACTAAAGGGCGAAAACGGGCATAACCAAGTGTTCTGGGAGGAGCCTTAGAAAAAAACTGGTACTGCACTAGTATGTTGTGGACAAGAAGAAGGCAGGAGTTCGTAATGTCCTTCTGCTATCCACCGTTAAAACACTTATGGGAGTGGCTAAGGATGGCAAGCAGCGCAAGCCCTCGATATATAAATTATACGACTTCACTAAGGGCGGCACCAACATCATAGATCAGAGAATGAGTTTCTACACTTGTAAACCAAAGTCACCTAAGTGGACATTTTCAGCACTATTTAATCTGCTCGATACCTGTAGAGTTATCTCTTTCACTTTCTATTCCCTGAATTATGACAAGGATCCACGAGGCCAAGTTTTGTTCTCATACGGTTGGAAACATTCTTTGGAGCTTGTCCTTCCTTTCATCAGAGTAAGGCCACTGAATGGTTTACTATCCATTATCCAAAAGAATGGCGTTATGCGGAGATGCTATATACAAGAATCACAAATGTCAACTGTACAGTGCCTACCCGAACAAGATTTTGTAAACTTAACATTTTTCTGTTTGAGGGTAATTGTTCCGTTTCTTGTTCGGGAATTTTCAGTTTTCCCATAAACCGAACATTGATGAACTGTCTCGAACGTTTAAAACAACTTTTTCATGTTTTAGAACAAAAATAGGGGACTAAACTTTGAAGCGAAGTGAATTCTCGCTGTCTGCTTTACTGTAGCAAGTTTTTGTAATGACGTGATTATGAGGTCATTACGTGTCGCCATAAGTCAATATTATTTACATGTATGGCAAACTTATTACTTTCGTGATATAAAACAAAACTATGAAGTAAAAGCAGCAGTGTATTAAAATTTTTTATAAAACGTGGATTTTTTACAATTAAATCGCCATTATGACATCATGGTGATAAAATACGAACACCAAAACATGATACACTCATTACCTTATGGCTCTCTGCCGAGATTGGTAATCGCAGCTTAATTTTCTTGGAGTTGCGGAGGGAGGGGGCGTTTTACACCCCCCCGTCCTTCCTCATCAGACCAGGGAAGCCCAAAAAAGATCAGTGTGAGTAAGATTAAGGTCCGGATGAGTTTTATTTTGGTATTTTTATGGGTTAAAATTGCATTTACGTAATCTGTGTCTCTATGACTCTTGTAGTAAAGGAGTCAACTTCAATGCGAAAGTCAACACATCCATTAATTTCTCCTTCACACGAAAAACGTCAAAACACAAGAGTAGTCGCTATTTCTGAATCTTGTTCCATCTTATTTAAAATAACAAAAAAGATGAACTTTTAAAGAACTAGATCACAATGACTGGCGTTTTTCTTTCGCTTTGCTTCATTCTTTTCTGTCAATCAGCTGTTAAATCTCATTTTTTGTGCCTGACTGAAAGCCAAACTGCTCTCTTACTAATCAAGATTAGATTAAAAGATTACAATTGTTTTTTATCCAAAACTTAAATTTGAATGATGTTTTTCCTTGCTTTGATTAGTAATCGTTATGATGCTGTAATTCTGTAGTAAATATTTCCACACCGGACTGAACATGACGTCTATTGACAAGAACTTTTGTCCTAATAATTTGCGGAATCCTGGAAACCATTTTAAACAGCGCTTATACATTCTGTTCCATTATTCGCAGATACATAAACAAGTATCGAGCCTGAGTTCAAATTTGTTCACTAACAGCCTTGTACTTTGGCAAATACAAGTCTCGTTGGGGCAAACTGGGCTTCAAGGCAGATGGTAAAGTGGGTAGAGTAGTGCGATTGTGACTACCAAGCATCAGCTGAGAGGGACTGAAGCCTCTTGCTGAAATAACTGTGTCTCTGTATATCATTAGAGCCTGCCATGGGTTCTCTTGTCGGAGAACTTGCTTTGCTGTCTGTACCGCTCGTTCAGCCTCTCCATTTGCACTTGATAGGTGTGGACTTGTCGTGATGTGGTTAAAGTCAGGCCCGTAGGGAGGGGAAAGGGGTGCGATGGGTGCGCCCGCACCCTCCCCCCCCCCCCCGCAGACTGCTGAGGTCCACTTTTTTGTTAGAAAAAATAAATAGTAAAACAATCAAGTGTTGTTCTGTTTGTTCTGTTCTAATTCACAGATTGCGTAGTACAAATTAAATAAATAAACCAAAAAAGAGTCCAAGTTTGATCAGTAGCCCGGAACGGAGATTTTAACAATATTAAGTCAATAGATGACTATTTTATTTTTTATTTCGGCCATGTCTAGACATTGTAAAATACATACGTAAAGCATTCTCTTTGCCAAAAAAATCAATTTTGAA
>JAOBRB020102718.1:0-13870 GCA_027575285.2 Zoanthus pulchellus
TATGAAGCCAGATATATAATAAGCCCCCACCCCACCCCACAAACCCACAACTAGAAATAAATAACCCTCCCGGGGGGGAAATAGAGTATAACTGAAAATGAAGAAAGTTTCATGCAGTTTTAATCATCATTGACTTACTACTAATAGATGCTTTTTATTCGTGACTTGAAACCTAATCTAAACAAACAGAAAGATTTAATTAGCTCTAAGCTGTTTTAATTCCCTTCGTTTTGCTTAATAATTATATTCTTTTATTTTTAAGATTTTCTTTTTTTATTATTTAATTAGCATAGTTGTTTCTAGTGTATTTTAACAATAACGTATTTTAACAATAGTGTATTTTAAGAACAATAGCGTGTTAACAATAGTGTATTTTAAGAACAATAGCGTACTTTAACTCTATATTATTACTAGCTTATTTCACATTCAGTTTTATCTTGATAATGGTGTCAAGCAGACATCGAAACGTCGATTTCTTAGCGTTTATAATTTTTTTAACCAAAGTTTGTAAAATCAAACTTTTAATAGATTTTTTAGACCAAATAATTCAGTTTTCTTCAAGAATCATAACATCAAATGTTTTCCTAGTTAAAACTTGTTAGGCAGGCGAAAACTCTCGTTTGTGTCTCGGCTTTTATACAATAATATAATATACAATAATCTTTATTTTTAACGAGGGTGACATTAATAACCGTAATTTCAGTTTTCTAACTAATGGCCCTCGGGACCTACGGTTTAACGTCCTTATCCGAGAAGACGTGAATGTCTAACCATTTTGCAGATGTTAGAGCAAAGGCAGCACTTTCTCCTCAATTATTTTAAGACCCTGAGTGTTGGTCCAGCTCATCTGCTCTCAAAATTCTCCGTCAAGCTTGCCTCGGTTTTCTTCTGCTTTCTAGAGAAGTTATAAGCACCTCTGAGAACATGTACTATCACAGAGGCCAACCGGAACTCAACTGTCAGCAGATATTTCGTACCTTAACACATCGTGGAGATTGTCGTCACGAAAGCCAACAAACCGCTTTTGTCTCCATGTTTATCTGTCAGAACTGCGAAGGTGTCAAACCGAACATATAGTCAATAAATTTTTCTAATTTTAAAAATAGGTTACTTACAATTACTTTAAAATTGACTTTTGCTCCATATTTTTGCCGTATATGTAACCAATTTTGACTGAAGTGACTTGACTGGAATCTATTACTTTTCCCGCCATTTTACCCATTTTTCGCGCGCTGTTTGTACGCTGTTCTCGATCCAAGTCCACTCACAAAAAATAAACTTCCGTCCTGATGCTAAGAAATGTTTTTTTCAATGCATGCTTTTTAGAGCTCAGCTCTATTATCCAGGCAAAGAGAATGTGTTTTATTTCTTTCATAAAATTATTATTTTCCGAAGGCGATATTGGAATCTCCTTAAGTATTTCTTTCATTGAAGTTTTACACAGTAACTGAGTAAGCCCACTTTGTCAAAATATAATCAAAAACTCGGTGTATAATTTATATTAATCAGCGGGGGCACTGATAAATGACGAAAAAGTCGAGAAATATTTTCCCAGTTGCGTAACAATAAAACAGAGTGACAATTCATTCGACCGGCAGCATATGGCAACATACACTTGAGTTCTCTTGTATTCGTGAGCTCATTTGGATTGTTTTGTACTGCATGTAATATGGAACATAACTTATATTACAGTTTGGTAGCGTGGTGCAGATTTATATTTTATTCCTGAACTAACTCAGCAGTCTACAAAAGCATTAACCTTAATTTGTCCCTTTTGAGAAAATTTTGATGATAAACCAAGATTTTTTAATGTGGCATTATGACAAGAATTTTTTTTAACTGACGATTTGGAATCCTTTGTCGTAATAAGTACGTGAAAGATAAATTGATCAGAGATCGCCTTAATACATGTCATACGTATCAAAGAGCGAACTATCTAGACCTGTCTGTCGCTATTTTGCCTTCGGTCTTTCTTTCATCAACAGTGGTAACAATTGTCGCAAGACTAATTAATTCTAAAGAAATGCGACTAGCTCTTTCTGTGGCACTTTCATGTTTCGGTGACTATACTCCGTTGTCCTTCGTCCGGAAGTGAATGTGTGAAAGATAAATAAAGGAGTAATTCACCTTTCTGACATATGTAGAAACGATACCTCGCCTTTCCTTTGTTACATTCGGTTTTCTATCATCAAAGGCGGTAACGATTGTGGCAAGACTAAAATTAGAATTGCGTATAGATATAGTTCCCTCTTTTCGCAATGTTTTAAAATCCCCTGGAATTGTCTTTTTACCCTTTTTTCTCAATCATCTCTATCCTTTTTTTTAGTTTCTTTACATACCTATCTTATTGCGTTATCTTGGTTTTTATCACCATCTCTTGATTTATCTACCACGCATTTACCATGGCGAAGTACTACAATGCGAAACTTTAGTTCCGAAATTCTTCTCAAAGGTGCTACGTTGTAAAAACTTATCTATTTCAATATTTGTAAAACTATTTATCACTAAACAGCAACGACTACGCATAAACAAATTACCGACTTGACAATATTTTTCCAAGTTTTTTTTAAAAAAACTCAATTTTTATTTGTCTTTTTTAATTCGCAAGTTTAATTTGACAAGAAGCAGGAGTTATGCCAAAAATTATTGAAAGCCCAAAATACTCTCTCACTCGGATCGAAGTAATAAGAAATTAGATAAAATTTTTAAAAACGTCATTTACAACATTGTCTTTTTTCATTACTTTTAGGATATCAATATTTCTCTTCGTTTTTCGACAAATTATCAAAATAAAAAAATTGGGTTTGTTTTGCGGGAGTGATCAGTTTGTCACTAATGATAGGTCCCAAAAATGATCGATGCATTTTATCTTATCTCACAAAAACCTGATAATATTTTCAATTTCATATTTTCAACCGCTATGGAATCTATAATTTAGTTTCAGCAAAATATTTGTGTAGCATGTAAAAAATAGTGAAGAAAAATAGTTGTTAGATGTTGTCGAAATGACAATTTCCTAAAATCTTGTAAGTAATTGTATCAATTTAAAAAAGTGGAACGTTTACAAAGATCTACTTAAAACTTTAATCACCGGAAACAATTTTCTTTTTCTAAGTCGGCTAATTATCATATATAAAAGCGATAAATTTATGTATATATTAAAAATGGAATTTGCACAATTTTAAAACTTTTGAACAAGTTAGGAGTTATTTTTTGGCAAAGTAACTCCAGTTAGAACTTAATAAAAGATACTAACTAATTATAAGTTTATGAACATCATCAGATTAACATATTCTACAGTTCCTATACAGCTCAAGCAGGACTGTGAAAGTTTTTAATTTAAGCTAATTATTTGGTATTCCGTTTACTTGACTTAAAGGTATAGTATAAGTGCTGGCAGAAAAAAAAACAGCACACAGAGGACATTGTCACCTGAAGGATCTGTACATCTATGACACTCGCAAATTTATCAATTTTTATAGTAACTTTCTCTCATTGTGCTTTTAAAAATTTTATTTTCGAAATCAACAATTAAAGAGTAAAAGGATCTATACTGTGTTTAAAGCTACAATAACGAAATAATCCCGTCAGTAGCGTTTTCTCACTAGCGGCTATACATGAGACATGACCGGCCGGCCGACCTAATGAACGCGTGGGAGGAACCGGCCAGCGGTCACCTCCCACTCTCTAGCCTCACGAGGTGGGGAGCTTCGTAAACAGCGCTATTACCGGAAATTGTTTTCTCATTGACTTCCGTTACATTTCTCAATTCAAGAGTTTGAGCAAACATGTTTAAGGGTTTCTGAATTGTTTATTTAGTTTTCTTAAAATTTTCATCTGGAGTTGGTTTTTGTTTACCTAATCGATTAATTATCATTTTAAAATAACGAAGTATATTGCAACTTGAGTATTAAAACTGGATTTTATATATGGTTGAAGCGGTTAGGAGATTATTTTTCTAATATTGTGTAAAATTGTGCATTCATAATGAACCAAACGACATTTTAAAGAAGCCTCTAAGTACAAGTTTCAGCGTGTTCACCAACTGGAGTTGAATAGATAAATATCGAATTTAAAAAAACTTTTGGGTACATCTTCGTTCAATCAATCAATGATGAGAACGTTTTTCAAATGATTTATTTTCCTTTGAGCGTATAGAGCAGTTTGAACAGTTATTTTTCGCCGTCACAAAATGCTGAAATGCTTTGAATCGCACAATCACTTACTAATGGTTTTGTGATCATAACGTACAGCGCAAAATTAAAATCTGCCTTGCCCTGAAGAATTAAATGAAACCGGACTCTAATCCCACCCTTTCATTTGGGAAATTTAAGCTTTGTCGCTGCTGTGAATAAACAGATATGAAATATCTTGTCATTTACTATGATTTAGCCATGTTGGCGTCACACCGCAAGTCGTAAGCCGCAAGCTAAAAGTGTGAATGAGCACCTTTATCTTGATAAAATTAAGATTGAGTCGTGTATATTGAGTGAACTTAAGTAGGTTATTGATTAACATGACAAAACGCAAACCATAAAGAAATTATTGTCCCTCTTAAACGCCGGCACTATTGGGAATAACTGAAATCAAAGGAACCGATTTTCACAGAAAATTGTCCATGATTGGCTAATTGAGATTTAACGTACACTGTGATTGGATAAAACTTAAACCGGAAACTAGTTCATGCAACCTTGGTTTAATGAAGAATGACAAACACGTGATCTCTTGTCATGACACCATTCTGTGCGCGATAGATTAGTAAGGATCTTCTGTTCTCCTTGCTATGCGAGGCTAATGGCAGTGGTGAAAAAGAGCGTCGTTTGAGCTAGATTGCTTCATCTTTGTGTATTCCTTTCGTCGATGGCCAGTATGTTTCTAAGGTTGCTATTCAGTGAAAGATTTAGGAGTATATGGGTTGTGTCCTGCTTCTTTTGTATTTTTATTTTAGGTAAGTGATAATAATATAAAGCGGCCTCTTTCAACGCTTTTTAAAATATGAAATTTTGTTTTTAACAAAATGAGTTTGGGATCTAGAATTGTAGCATACTAGCCAGGGTTCAGTGCTTTAAGGTGTCTGTTTGTGAGGAAATTGATATTGAACTCTTTCCTTGAGCAACTCGCGGTGGCAAATTTGCATGACTCTATACACACAACCAAACCCCAAAGCTGTATTAGCATGTTTATATCTTAGGCGTCAAGCATTAGTTTGATATAGAAAGATAATTGTTGTTCATTTGCTGGCAGAAAATGAATTTTGCTGCAGTGAAAGACTATAGACAGAAATTATATTTACTGCATCTATTTTTGTTTAGCGATACTATGTAATGTTAACTACTGTCACTCTTGACATCTTCTCTATTCAATACCTGTTGCTCGTCTTGCTGAGCAACTGAGGTCTTGTTTTTTGTTTCTTTTCAGAACTTAGTGTTGTTAAAGCTGCCTTCGTCTTCACAGTACAGCCGCAAGATACTGAGGTTCGGCAGGGAAAATCAGTATATTTAAACTGTACAGCAAAAGTCAGTAGAGGGACAGTATTTTATTCGTGGTTACACGAAGGAGACGCGGTAACAGAAAGCGATTCAGTAAAAGTTCTTGCCGCTGCTTCCGACGGAGGAGTTGTTTTAAACATTCCACAAGCCGACAGAAAAAGAGATCGGGGCAAATATCAGTGCAAAGCAATGAAAAGAGATCAAACTACAATAGTTAGCAGAGAAGCAACTCTTTCAGTTGTCCGTAAGTAATGATCTATTTCTTTATAACTTCTTTTGTTTATCGGCAATATTAAATGTCAGTATATGTTTGCAGATCTTTGGGCCTATAACGTCCAATGTTGAATGTGCTAGTAACAGTTTTAGCTTGTACTTTAAATTTTGGAGAAAATATTTGAAAAGTATCTATTATTTCGATAACTTGAACATACTATGACGCTTCCTGTCAATCGTTTCTTTATTCAAATTTCTGTTGTCAGTGTTGAGAGCTTTTTTTATCAAATGGAAAACTTCTCTTGTTGTAATAGCAATGCGGTATTGTGTTCTGAGACGAAATGCAAATCAACAGTGATATCAGCAGTTCAGTTGGTTTGTACTATGATAGATTTTTGCCAATTAGTTATTACAATATTAGCCGTGCCTTTAGTTCTAAATATTCTTAGTTTTTTGAAAAAAATGCTTTTGCATCGTTTTGTCTTCATTATTTGAGTTCATTCCTGTTTTGCGCATAATTTACAGGAAAATCTTTTCATTTATGAACTGAAAAAAAAACTCTTAAGAATGGTTGAAAAGAGTTTTATCCTGAGGCGCTAGGCACAGTCTTGCCGTTTCCTGTTATTGTAACTTTTGACATGTTTTTCATATTAAATTTCGAAAGAAAGCCATTTTAAAGTTTGTCTGATAACTTTGTATTTTGATGTGGTATGTTTCAACGTGTACTTTATGAATCAACGCAAATGAATCAAACTCTCCAATTAATCGAAGCCCACTTACTGAATGATAATCTCTTGGATTGTTTCAATTAAAGTTTGTTCTAAATAAATCACAATTTTGCCTGTCTATATACCATTAGCAGTTGAGGTTCAATTCAGTTCAATGTAAATCACTAAATGTCATCTTAAGACTTATTTCTATTCAACTGAATGAATTTTGAGCTTATATCATCCTTAGAATAGTATATCACGTATATATAATAATATATAGAATAATATATCATGTTTTGATTTATTATGGACCACCAGACAAAGAAAGTCTGAAGTTTTTTGTTATTTGAACTAACTCTTATTATTCAAATGTTTTAGATTATTATTGTATTTTATTGTTTTAATACCAGACAGCAAAAAATATGTTTCAAACTCTGTTTTTAAATTAAAACAAAGTTTGAATGTCAGTACAAAAGTAATAAGTTTCTTTTTCTACCTTAAAAGATTTGTTAGTTTGGTTGTGCATCTCAAAATCTTTTTTTTTAATTATATTTATATTCTTGCTTTGTCTGGGAGATTTTTGTTGTAAACTTTATAAATTAAAAAAAAGATTCTAGTGTGGACATTATATCTTATGTGAATTACTTAAGTCTAAACAAAAGCAAAAAGTTTCTAATTAAACTTAATATTAATTTTGTGTTAGCTAAAAAGTTCAAAACCAAAAATATTTTTAGACCTGTTTTATTTCAGAAATTTCAAACATCAGAACAAAAGTTTATGCCCAGAAATAAATGTTTTGGCCGCTCCTTGGTGTGTTAATGAAAAAATGATGTAATATTACAAGGAAACCTCTTATTTAACCAATTGAGAATCATTAAATTGTTGTAGTTATGAAGTGGAGACTAATGTAATGTATTAATTATCAATAAAAAAACTCTTTTAGATTTGTTATATATTTTATTTATTTATTTTATTTTTTTTTTGCATTGCTTTTTTATACGTTTTGTTTATTTCTTGCTTGGGTGAGTGCCAAATGGAAGGTTCGAAAAAGGCCTTTCAATCTGTAATTTTCAATATATAATTTTGTTCACTTAACCTGTAATTAATTTCTGGTTGAATTGATAACTCTTCATGTAAAGTTTCATTTGAGAAATTTAAGAGTTTCAACATTAACTGTCACAAAGATATTTAATCTCAGTGAGTAGATTAATTACACTTTTGTATGTTTTCTAAAATTCCATTTGAAATAAATCAAAGTTATTTGATACATAAAATATGTTGTGTTTTTGAAAGCTGTTGGTTAAGAATAATTTGTTTTTTGTGAACAAGTTATTCTTTTCAGGTCAGTTTGTAAATAATGCCTGTATATTGTGTCCAGAATAATATGTTACTACTAATCTCACTAATAATTCGTCAAGGTGTCAACATTTTTCTGCATTGCTGTACACTCTAAGTAATGCATTGTGTGGTTATTAATTAAATAGAACATTGTTGATTGTTGAGAAATGTCATCAGAAACATTGGTCCTTTGCTCTAACTTAACCATCTTTCAAAGTTATCTGTTAGTTTCTTCCTATAAAAAAACTCTGTAACTGTAAGTTTCAAAACATTGTTAATAATATATTTTTAATTAGAAAAATAGTGTTGTTTTAATCAACTACTGTATAATTTTATTTCAAAATGAATTTTTTTACTTGTTTCATTTAAAGCAATATGTATCATATCTGTCGTTTAGGTACAGTTGATAAAAAGTGCATGACATTCTTTTAATAACTGTTGGTTTGTTAATCAGCATATTTGTGTTATCAATCTTTAAATGGGACCTACTTTCATTGTTTTATCAGATGTTAATATTCGTACCTGAATCAATCAAGTACCCTTGAAGCTAGTATGGGTTTTGAGAATTATTGGCATATCCAGGTTGTTTATTCTTTATCTTTTAAAACTCACTTCAAAACTTGCCCATAAAAATCCAGTTTAGTCTACTCTAGAGTACAACTGATATATTTACTAAATATCTGTGAATTGTATCTAAGCACATATAAGTTTATTTTATTGAACAGACTACAGCACATAATCAGCATTTACTACTGTTTTAACAATTGCACGTCAAGTTCTTTTAACTAAAGCCTCTTGTTAAGAGAGTCAAAACTTTTTGCCTATGGTTGTAACACTTTGTTTTCCAATCAGTTATCAACACTCAACTTCTTCTTAGATAACAAACAAAAAATAAGACATTTGGTAATGAGAAAATAAGAATTGATCAAGCAAGGCAAACTACTGAAGATTAAAAGTGAAATTCTCTCAAACTTGTCCAGTGAAAAGTATGGGCTCAAGTTGGGAGAATTTAATAATTAAACTGTGAGTGAAAGGGTTACTTATCTGGGGAGAGACAAAAGTTTTTACCTCAGGTTGGTTGATTCAGGCTTGAATATATTCAAGAATGCTCCCAGCTGAAAAAGATTGAACTCACAATACCTTGAATTGCTACTTTTATGTGATTCTCCAGAGCCAGCCAGTTGTCAGAAATCCAATTGTTATCAGAAACAGATTAGATTCTGTCCATCCATTGTTAATTAGTTTAATCAGTTATTCAGGTGCGTCTGTAGCCTATCAGTTGTTATCAGGAATCCAGTTTTTTATTTACTTTGTTTTGAACCCATTAGTTTATGTGGTGGACTATTTTTTAGTTTGCTTGAAGTTTAAACGTCAGGGTTTTCATTAACTTTTGAAGTACAGGGGCACTTTATGTAGAGTAGGCAGGCACTTATTTGTTATCCCGGAGTCTAAAGCTATATACTTTAGAGGATTTCACCTCAAGTACTGTACATGAGTACCTTTATCAAAGCAAACAGGTTCCGGTACCTGGGTCCCGGCTACTAATGAGAATCCTGAAACTTACTGTTTTGTTTAACCAGATTTATGTGAAACTCCTCGCGTAACTGCCAGTGCTGAGGCAGTTCAAGGACAGGACATATCACTTAGGTGTAGGTGCTCCAATAGTTATCCCACTCCTGATTTTTCATGGACAAAAGACGGTAAGATTGTTGTGGCTGATGGCACAAGAATTATACTTGATGGAAAGTTTTTGAAGATTAAAAATCTAGATAAAAGTGATGATGGTTCTTACAAGTGCAATGCCACAAACAAATTTGGAACCTCGAAAAAGAGTGAAGCATATCAGATGGACGTAATTGGTAAGTGATTATGCTTGGATTAAGTGTGCTGGAATGTGATATTTGTTGTTAAATCAATAAAAGAAACTTATGTTAGTTTTGCAAGTTGCTGACATTTCTGGTGTCATCCAGCGCAGCAGGGCAGATAATGACCACTAGCCAGGGAATATGGTGGATTTTATTTATTTGCGTTCTACGTTAGGAGAATGCAACCCTAATCTGGGTTGCATGTAGTGAACATGGGATCCCTGTGCTTTTACATGCATGAATATTCTTGAATTTTGGGGATTTCTACCAAATCTGTGCCATTTTGAATAATTAATGGGGTACAACACTTAAAAGGCTAGAGACCCTAGGCCCAAATACAAGCAGTATCAAGCAAATCTTGAAAAATAGACACTTTGATGCAAAAGCAAGTTTTGAAAACTTTGTGTAAAACCATAGTTTATTAAAGACATCTTTGTTTCTTTTCGTCAAACATTTTCAGATGTCAGTTGCAATAACAATGTATGTTCTGTTGTTTGCTGGCTTCATTTTTTTTGACATAGTGGGAAAAACAGTTTAAATGGGCCAAACTCTTCTTTCTGTTGGCAATTTTGTCATGGCAAACTTCAGTGAGCTAGCAAGTAGCTAGCTTTTGGAGAAAATGCAACAAAATTTTATACATTAAAATCAATGTCCATGCAGCTAGAGGAATTTAAGATAAAAGATGAGAGGTTATAAATTTGCAAGCGACTTAGTGTTTTCATTGTTTTTGTCAATGATATGAAAGGTGATAAATTGACAGAGCTGTAGTCATTGCAAGGAGTTCTCAGAGTCAAGAAAAGAAAATTGCCAGCCATTGGCATAGAAATTTATTTTGAATTTATGCTTTTATCAAAATAAAACTGTCATATTTCTTTCTCCAGCAGACAATTATTACTGACAGTTGTTTTATTTTGTGTTAGTGAACAAATATGGTAGCCAGTTTACCTTGTATGCAAACAAAGTAAACTAAGATGATTTTGCTTTCATATTTTGTTCTGTGTATTTGTTCATAATCAAATTTCAGGTTTCAGTGATGCGTAGCTTCTGTCATGCATGTAGTCTTGACACTCCCCATTGAATTCCTTTTTAACTTCTAACATATTAACAATTACTAAATATGAAGCAGGGCTCAAAATAGCGGCCGGCTACCGGTGATAGCCGGCAGATTTTGGACCTTGCTGGCGATTTTTGTTTCAACAACACAGTTGTCACAGTTGTATGGGTTACTTACGTTTATAACGTTTTGCAAACAGGATATTTTACCTGGCTACGAAAACAGCCGGCAAAAATTTTTGGACCAAACAAAAGAGCTTACAAAATAAAACAAAATAATTATAATCTGGGATTACTACTAGTTTAAATGTTTTAGTAAATACGAGCTAGAAATCTCATCTTTCTAAATTCTTCTTCAAGATGAATATTGAAAGAAAAAATACAACTTGATCCAGAGGCCAACTCAAATTTTCAACTTGAACAGGTTGTTTTTAGAGCTTGCCAGCTGCAAAATTTCCCGAGACCATACAATAAGTGCATACTATACATTCTCAACTTAAGCAAACAAATTTATTCATTGTCAATCCAATAATTTCCATTTCTCCATTCCATCACAGTTGTTAGTGTTCTACATACAATCATAGCTGAAGCAAACACTTTTAACAACAGGTCATCCAATAATTTGCATTTCTCCATGTTCCATCACAGTTGTTAGTGTTCTACATGCAATCATAGCTGAAGCAAACACATTTTAACTACAGTTCATTCACTAACTTGTCTTTCTCCATTCCATCGCAGTTGGAAGCATCCCCACAATAACAACTGAGGCAAATAAACTTTATATTGTCAAAGAAGGGGCATCATCAAATTTGGAATGCAGTGCTAATGGTAAACCGCCTCCAGTTTATGAGTGGCGAAAGGAAGATGATACAACCCCTTTAAAGAATGACAGTTCTTACACTGTGTTATTATCAGGAAACCTGCATATAAAATCAATGGACAAGGGAAAGGAAGGGAAATATAAATGTACTGCTAAGAATGTGTTTGGAAGTCCAACAGTTGAGGCAACTGTCACACAAGCATGTGAGTAAATTCTTGTTATTGATGTGATGTACTGAAAACATATGAATAACAGAATAAATGAATTTTCATTCCCAAAAATTAAATATACCAAAATATACAAGTTGATAAAAGTGTTCAATCTTTTTGTTATTTTAGTTTTAAGAACCTGTGCACATAGTTTTTTGTAACAATTGTGTTTACCATTTCTTTTAGTCATTAATGATATTGACATTGAGAAGGAACATCTGGTTGCAAAAGGACAGCCATTTCAGCTTGTTTGCAAGGCACCTAAAGGTATTTCTAATCCCAAAGTAAGATGGACAAAAGCTAATGGTAGCTTGATAGCAAAACCCTTCTACCTAAAGAACAATAAAACATTATCAATTGACAAGACTACACTGAATGATTCAAGTACCTTCAAGTGTATTGCTAGCAATGAGGCTGGATCAAAAGAGGTCATTGTTCGGATTATTGTTTCAGGTAACAGTATTAGAATATTTTCATTAGTAGAATGGAGCTTGAGTTTGTTTAGAGCACCTCAAAAATTATATTTGGGGTTTATCTTGTGTAAGAACCTGTTAAGTTTATGATTGACATATAACAAAGAAAACAATGAAGTCATAACTATGATTATAGTGACAGAAATACCTCACAGGTTCTTACACCGAAGATAAGCCCTTTTGAAAGAAAAATTTTTGAATTTTGTTGAAGATGATAATATTATAATAATTTGTGGTATCTTATAATTAGCTGCTATAATCTATTAAGGTTTGGTTAAATAGTTTTGGTTATGGCATGATTTATCATATAATTTCATGCATGTATTATTGATAAAAAGTTGTTAAACAAAATGTTTATGAATAAGTTGTCAATGACATACCCTGTTTATTTTACATAAGGTTTGAATGATGTAATATGCTAAGTAGCTAAGCTGTTTGTTAAGTGTTTTAAGTTCAGGTTTTTTAGCTACAGTACAGAATATACAGCTGATATCTGTAATGGCTACTTTCTCATGGCCATAAGAGGATGAGGGTATGTAACTAACAGCCATGGGGACCCAAGTAGACATGCATCAGGCTATTTTAGTCACACAGGTTACAGAAGAAAACAGTCACTTTGAAAATTCAAACAGACTGCTAAAAGAACCCATTTGCTCTATATCACTTACCAAAGGGAAAAATTTTATTGTTGTAGCTACATGGATTCCATGATTACGTATTTTTTCAAAATAATAATTATTGCTTTTTATCGTTTTCATTTTCTTGAATTTTATTCAGTTCCACCTAAGATTGTCACTAAACCCAAAGACACTGTGGTTAAAGAGGCTGAACCATTAAAGTTAAAATGTAGTGGGTCAGGCATTCCAAAACCCAAGATGAAATGGACGAAAGGAAAAGACAACAAGGAAATCAAAAATGGTCAAAGGTATAGGATATCTGCTTCAGGGACACTGACAATCCAAAGCACAGTTGAAAGTGATACTGGTTCCTACAAATGTAGTGCCATTGCCCCAAATGGTTGGAAAGATGAAGTCAAAGTGAATATTACTATCCTTGGTGAGCTGAATGTTTGTAGTCCTTCTGACACTTTGCATACCATTACTTAACATAGTTATCTAAGAGTTTTATATTACATATTACATAAATATACAATGTTCTCACCCGGTTACCATCATAAAGGCTTTATGGCTGCTCCAGAACTTGGGCACAGTATGTATGTTAAAATAAAAGTTAAATTTGTAATGATTGATTGCTCACAAGCAGCCTAGCGATAATTAAATTTTTCTACATAGATTTTCTTACACTGATTTTGAACACGTCTTTCCAAGTTTGGGATTAACAAACATTTTCATACACGTAGTGTGTAGTATGATCAGGTTTTTGTGAGTGCAAATATGGGTCAATTAGAAAACCATATTTTCCAACAACTGTTTTTAATTAATAATGTTGAGAAAGAATTCCTGTCAGAGAATGGTTGATTGACAAGCCACCCTCTTACCGTTTTGAAACAAGACTTGAACAAAATTGTACCAAAAAAGAACAAAATTATGAACTGCATGTTAAAATAGACACTTTGTGTTTTAAAACTTTTTGTTACTTTTTAAAG
Source organism: Zoanthus pulchellus (assembly GCA_027575285.2). Taxonomy (NCBI): domain Eukaryota; kingdom Metazoa; phylum Cnidaria; class Anthozoa; order Zoantharia; family Zoanthidae; genus Zoanthus; species Zoanthus pulchellus. The sequence continues at coordinate 13,777 of JAOBRB020102718.1, forward strand.
TTAATTTATATTTCCTCTCATTGTATTCATCTTCATGCAGGCAAAGTGAGATTGAAAGATTACTTTTCTTCAAAGTTAAAGTTCAATGTGGATA
>JAOBRB020102829.1:0-12500 GCA_027575285.2 Zoanthus pulchellus
GGGGGACCAGATCCGCTAGCGAATTTGGTCCTAGGGGGACCAAATCCGCGGGGGGACCAAATCCGCTGTTACACCGGTCCCAAAGGTGTCCATCTTAGAGAGGTTTGATTATACATTACTAACTTTTAAAAGTAATACTTCCCAAAATTGTACATAGCAACTTTACCTGCAATTCCCTGACGAGAAGATTTAATTCGTTCTTATTTACTTCACACAAATCAATTGCTGTTGTTCGTATGGAAGGAATCTCGAGAGAAACGGTTCGGCACATTCCCCATGCGGTTGAACCCAACGGAATGATCGTCCTCTTATCTCCACTTAACACCTGTGCACATCGGCTTACCATGATGAAACGTTGACTTATGACACTTGAAAAGTTACTTTGGCTGGAAATGAGACAATTGATTGCCTTCGATGAGCTCATAAATGCAAGTTCTTGGCTAAGAGTGATATTGGTAAAGTCAGACGCCAGGTAGCTAGATTCTAATGGCCAGAAATTGACAACAAGTACTTCAAACTGTGTTACATCAATCAAGGCTAGTGCAGAAAGGATACACTCTTCGATAGCGCTTGGTTCAATATTGGTAGGCAAATCAACTGCATGTACCTTGAAAGAGTAAACAAAAGTTGAAAAGATGAGTTTAAATATAATCTTAAGTAACAAGTCTTTTGCCAACCTTAGTGATCTTTAGAATACTAGTTTTCTAGGCATAGAAACTAAATACTAAATTGAGTTACCAGTTCTTTTACGGGTCTAAATGCATGCGAAACAACTTACGAGTGGCCAAATTAGAGAAAGAAATTAATTGAAATATCTATCGTGAATTATTTATAGAAAACCTTCTATCTATATATGGGTAAAAACAACTGATAAATCTCAAATTTTGAATTTGTTGAATTTGTTGACAATTTTTGTGAAAAACAAAGTAACACAACGACTGGAAACGAAGGTGAAAACCTACTTACATATACAGTAACTCAGACGTGTTGTAATCTTTTCAAATTAGTTGGAAAATACACTGAAAATTAAATGCTAAGCCATAAACAGTGGTACTAACTGTAAAAACGTTGTTACTTTAAAATATTTTGGTGCATTGATCTCATTGTATACGATGCTGTTATCAGATAGAAGAATTTTACTATTTATGTCCGTAATGATGTAGAAGTGACAATAGACATCGCAAAATAGCTAGATATTGTTATTCGCAGTATATTTCTTATAATTATATACATATGCACGTGATCTAGCAAAAAACAACTCGATCACTAAACCGCATTAAGAGCAAAAGTAGAAAGCTCAAACAGTATAAGCTTAGATAGACAGTGGTCAAGGAGGATTGAAAAGCCTTCCCATTAAACTTTAATATTCGTCTGCATATATTTGTGGTGGGCGACGGAACCTTGAAGACCTTCTCAAGATCGGTTGGTCTTCTGCAGTATTGGATGGTTTTTGTTCGATCTCTGTACGTGATTCTTCTTTGGGTTGTTTGATGCGTTGTTTAACCTGTGGGGTCTCTCTTGGGAGCGGTATTAGGGGCAGGGGAACAGGCTTGTGTGGTGTGCTGAAATTGCTTAAGACATTTCTTGTCATGCGCCTGTTCCGTCTCAGGTCAATTGTTGCCGTCTCAACGACAATCAACAATAAGCATTCCTTGTATCTTGTGACCGTATACGCAATCGCCTAAGAATGGGCCACGAGGTTGCACAACTCTATGTCTTCTGTTGTAGTTGGCTTTCATCTTGTCTCGATATACTTTCTCCTTTTTTTTGACTTCGTTGTAATCGGGTAGCTGCGGTTTGAATTCTTTAGCGTAGCAGGGGACCCTGGTTTTCAATTTGCGCCTCATATTCGTTGTGCTGGAAAATAGTCATTGTGAAATGAGGTGTTTCGGTAGCTCATAAGTGCCATATATTTGTCTGAAATCTTTTTAAGAATCAATTTCATTGTCTGCTCGGCTCTTTCCATTTCGCCATTTGCTTGCGGGTATTTAGGGAAAGAGGTTAAGTGCTGGAATCGCCAGTCAGCTGAAAAATCTCGAAACTCATTTGAGTCAAACTGGGTCCATTATGCGAGAACAGGACGTCTGGAGTTCCATGTCTGCTGAAAACTCTCCCCATTTTAAGTGCGGTCTCGATAGTAATTAAATGTTTGTACACTGATGAAATCTCTACATCGCGAGGAAATAATCCACGATTAGAACGTAGGCCTTTCCTTCGTTTTGGAAGAAGTCGGCTCTTATCCTTGATTACGGGCCATCAGGGAATTCAGTCCCTCTCATTGGCTTTGACCGTCCTTCGCGATAGTTGTCACAAATTAGACATGTATGCACTATTCTTTCGATGTCACGCAAAATGCCAGGCCACCACACCAAAGAAGCTGCATTTTTACGGGTTTTAGAGATTCCCTGATTGCCGTCATGAATGTGACGGAGAACATCACTCCTCAGGCACGGTGGAATTACCAGCTGTCACCCCTTCAGTAAGAGATCATCGTGTACCCATAGGTTCCCTCTTTCTCCCCAGAATTTACTTATTGGCGCATGGACCTTTCTCTTGTTGTCCGGCCAGCCGTGTTGTGTGTATTGCAGTACTATTTTAAGAATGTCATCCTTCTTCAACTCATTGTGAATTTCTTCTAATCTATGGTCGGATGCAGGAAGTGAGACGATGACTACATTTACGTAACACTCTACTTCAGCCTTAGCTTTCAATTATTTAGGTCCATTATATTAACCGTTGTCATTGCAATGGTTTTCTGACGGTCATCTCTGACCCCAAATCACCGACCTAGGTTTCATCAATGTAATTTCTATGTTTTCCACTTAACATATAATAAATTAATTATATCAACAAAATTTTAATTAATCGAACGTCAGCTTGGTTAATTAAAAATGAATTACGTAAATTTGATAACGTCATTGAAATTAAAAAGCCAAAATCCAAGATGTCGGCAAGGATCTTAGACTCAAGTACATTTTTGCTCAAACTTCCTAGATTCCTTTTTTCTCTCATTTTTGAAAGATTTTACTTCCAACACAAAAATATTTTTGTCATTACATAGATAGAGTGTCTGATCTAATTTTTGCAATCTGAAATTTACACTAAAAACAGAACAAATTTGCCTACGCAAACCTGTAATTATCTTTATACCGTTATTTTCATTTCTTTCTGACATGATGTTATAAAAAGGATTGTAAATGGATTAAAAACTATTTTGATAAACATGAATAAACTTTAGAGTACTTAACTGCTTCTCAAAGCAGGTGCATTATGGGATAGATCAAGGAAAGTATGCTGGATAAGCAAGGAATCCTGCGTACCAAAAACGGCATACAAATTTGGCACTTGTAAGTTATGTCATTAAGAAGTTATAGTTGAGTTTAATATTCTGAGAAATTCAAGAGACTATACCATATCAATGGTGCAGTTCTATATATGACGTCATTCTAACGTCTGTGCCGTTACCATTGACAACATATAAAGTGAAAATTGAGATGCATACCCTAAATTTGCAAAAAATACAATATTAAGACATTACGTGCAATAAAATCGTAATATGATGTCATAATGACGTCAAATTAACAACAAAATAACATAAAAGATTTAAATGCACCTGTACATCATCGCCTTAAAATTTGGTGGTCATACACCTTGCCATTCCCAAGTTATGACGGGGGGGGAACAGAAACAGTTCCCCCCCCCTGGTCCCAGGAAGGCCACAAAAGTCTGGTCTAGATTGGGTTAAAGGCTAGTCGTAATCACTAAAGTAATAAAGATCCAGAACATGCCTTGTGGGTTGTCTCTATCATATATCAGCCACGCCTTAGCTCTTCAAAGACTAAGAAAGCAATCGCTGCTGCTCAATAAGTGTATCTGTTGTTTCAGCAATAAGCCTGGGGGAGTTCAATTACATAACCGGTGCGATATATACTAGAGTTTTGGTAGCATAGAAGTTATAATAATTTATTTCTAAAAGGTTTTAAAACTATTATTTACCCTTGCACTTGTTGCACTTTTGAGTGATTCAGTGAATGAGCTAGCAACTCCCTTGGAATCTTTTAAAACAATTACGTTACATCTGGACATATCTCGTGTCTCAGTCTTTAGTATTTCGGACTCCGTCCAGTGAGATAGATAAGTAACATCATCTATCTTAAAAGTTGGGACGAGGCTTGCAACTTCAGCCGACTGGAATTGTTCTACAGTGATGTACACTTTCCCTCTAGAATCTACCAATCTCATGTCATACATCACGAAATGTTCCGATGAATTTTTTGTTACGTGACAAAAGGTTCGATCGGGTATGTGCGGGTCAAGAACGGAGAAAGTTTTAAGTCCAATCGGAACTGTCACAGTTGGTTTCGTGTTTTCATCCATTTCAATGTTTTCAAGAGCTACAGCACTCTGTGGAAAAAATACTTTTACTTCTTTTGTGTTTTAATTACAGTTTAGAATACAATTAACAGTACAATTATCTAATGTAAAAGTTATTATATTAATATGAAGAACAACTATTAAGGAAAAGTTTAAGGAACTGAAAGTTAGGAGTAAAAAAATACATCTTAAGTGCTAGATGTATGTTGGCGAGAAACTGCGGTACCAAAATGAGATGTCAATTTAAAGGGTTTCAAGATGCATTTCCTAATTGGGATCAAGCCTAGTGCTTCTTATTAAACCAAAAATGATTGGCAAGCGCAGTAAGGTTTACACCGTGTTAATTGTTATCCAACTTTATATCTACTTTCTTGTAGTGCATGGTATCAAATTTCAGACCAACGTTTTATAAAATGGTTGGATTATTTGAAGGGAGAACTGCTGAAAAGGGACTTTTATCCCTATTAACTGATGCACATAAATTGTAGAGAGGAAATGACCAAAGTTTAGCTCACAAAAGTGCAAATCTTTTAGATACTGAAGAAGTATTCACATTTTGTTTATGGGATTCAAAAAAAAGAACCCGCCACATGCCTGGATGGGAAGCTCTCTGGCTAATCATAAAACCAAGGACACTAATATTCAAACATGGAGAAGATAAGAATAGAATATATCCACTGCGTGCGATGAAGATATAATCTTTTGCAAAGGGAGAAATCATGGTACTTCATCACTACCTATATAATAAAACGTCAAAGTTAATTTTCAATAATTCATTTTCTTTTATTAATAGCATCACTAATAATTTTGTAATTATTATAAGAATATTTTTTTATAATCAATACTACGTTTGGTAAACATTGAAATATAATTTCTACATTTTGAGAACGCAATGATAACATGCACAAACAAGCTCGCTTGACTACTAGACAGAGATCTCGTTTTACCAACTAACTTTCTTCCAAAAACTAGTTATTTGATGTGGAAAAAAATCTTCCTTCCCTAACCCATTTCTCTAATCGCAGGAAATCATCACCCGAGAACTATTGCCTGCTACTCTACTATGAATAGCTTTAAATTTTTTTAAATGTCCCTTAAATCATCTGCAGCACGACAATGATATTGTTAGAAAGTAAGATAAAGGAGTTGTGGTATGGATAGGACAGAACATCTTTTTCTGTTGAGCTATTTATGCGTCTGGAAATGATACCACTAAAACTGATCAACTTTTCAAGGAAACAGAAGCCGGCCCCCGAAACGTTTCCACCCCTTACTCAACAGAGAAAAAGACACTTGCGATCAGTAGAGGGCAATTTTATAGGCCACAGGAATGATCAACTATACCCTAGCCAATTTATGGATGAAACACTCATACCGTTATCCTGCAGAACCAATCACTATCACTGATTTATTTGCATTCGCCGATGAACTAAAAGATTTAAGAGTCAAAAAAGATGATATTTTAGTATCACATCACGTGACGTGATGTTTCTTCATTGGCCAAACTAATAGCACCCAAGAAACGCACAAACGATTCCATTAATAGGAACGAAAACATTCTTCGCACTTCTTCGATCAGCCTTTGTACGTCTCATTAAGAGGAACAAGATTCAAGTGACGACTATCATTTGATTTAAAAACTTTGACATAGATACAAGAGGGATTGAACTTTTAATATTTTTTGTTATTTTTACTGTTAATACTATTTCAGATGAATTTTGAAATAAAATTGTTATTTTTTTTTCTTGATTTTGTTGCTGCTGTGCTGTTATGAATACAAACAACATCACAAACTTAAAACTGCTCTTGTGATTTATTTGGAAGCCAAATAATTGAAGGATGAGCTAGTTTTTAAGCTTACACAAACTAATACACAAACCTGGAGGCAGGCGTCGATAACAGCTGGATGGATTACATAATTCTTCAATTCTGCAGCAAATGGACCATCATTTTCTAGCATACACAATGCCTTGTTTCCTTTCCGCCAAATACGTTTTATCAAGGAGTAGCAAGGGCCATAGTCGTATCCAAGTAACTCAGTAAAACGTCGGAATTTAGACAGCGGTATTTCAATCATTGACATTATGGTATCTTTCAGGGCAGAGTCCAAGCTATACTGTTTTGTCAGGCTATCTGTAAATGAAAAATATAACAAACATTTATTCAAAAAAACAATCATTTATAAAATTTGTTGTTTGTTTCCAAAAGTGATTGAGCTGAGTTATGACTGAGGCAGTAACAGGGGTAAAACATGTACAATATATGTTTACTGTTGTAAAAGTTACTTTACAAAATTATGTTACCTTGTTCTTCAGATGTGCAGGCTTGATGACACACATTTAATGTGAAGTTTACAACCACATTTCCGTTGGCCAGGAGCATTTCGATTCCATCGTCTTGAACATTACAAACAGAGAAGTTAGCACTTCCTTCCATCTCATTACATTCTAACCTCAGCCTCAACAGACGGACTTGGCTCTCTGGTAAGGTCAATAGGTTCGTGAAATGCACGTCTTTAACTTCAATGCATGAGGATAATTGATACCTTTCTGTCGCCATAGCAATAGCCATCTCTATAAAGGATGACCCAGGTAGAACTGGTCCTCCTTGAATGAGCACGTGATCCTTAAAAGTTGGGAATCTATGAAGGTCAATTTCTGTTTCCCAACATTGCACTCCTGAGAACTGTTCAGTGAGCTTAACTTCACTCAAAAAGGGGTGGCGGGCGAACACTGGGCCATTTGGTTTAAGCGAGTGTATTGCCAGTGGTGGGGGCTGATTTCGATACCAGTATTCTGTTTCTTGCCAGGGGTAAGAAGGAAAACGAACTAACTGGCGCGTACATTCTCCTAGAACGTTGGTCCAATGAATTGGGTACCCGATTGAATATAGAGTGCAGACTGTGTTTTTCAAGAAAGCTTGGTGCTGTTGTTTAACCATTTTTTTTGGAAGAGAAAGCAATTGAAGAATATTATCCTTGGAACCACGACCCACTTCATTGGCTATTTCCTGAATGTAGTGTTGCAGAACTGGTTGTGGACCGATTTCAATTGTTACCTTGTGTCCATCCGTCAGTGCATTCTTCATTGCATGGTAGAAAAGAACGCTATCTCGCATGTTGCGCCACCAGTATTCACTGTCCAGCTGTTTACCGTTAACTTGATCCCCAAGAACAGTCGAATACATCGGAATTTTTGTCGACTTTGGGCGGAGATTGAGGTTTTTAGCCTCTGCCTGAAATGGTTTTTTAACTACTTCGATGTAGAAACTGTGGAAAGCACGAGGTGTAGAAAGAACTTTCCAGAAAAATTTAGTTTCTGATAGCTTTAGATGGTCTTCCACGCATTGTACCGCATCTCTATCCCCTGATATTGTAACATTTCTGTGATCATTGACAGCTGCCACTGATAAAGAGTTCTGCAATTGCAAGTCGGCAATAAGATCTTGTGCTTGACTCTGAGACAAACCAAGAGCAGCCATGGCACCTTTAGCGGAACATTTTTCGTGGCATTTGGATCTTGCTAAAACAAGCTTTAGAGATTCCTCTAGAGTGAGTGCTCCTGCGACACATGCAGCTACTAGCTCTCCAAGACTATGGCCTAGCACAGCTGAAGGAAATATGCCCCACGACTCAAGCAGCTTTACAGTAGCATACTCAACTGCAAACGCTGCAGGTTGGCCGACAATATTTCCAGTAACTTTTGATTTATCATCCATTACTTGAAGCTCGTCTAAAAGGGACCATTTTTCACCCAGATCTCTGATTTTGTTATTGACGGAGATTATGGCGTTTTTAAACACAGGCTCTCTTTCAATCATCTGAGCTGCCATACCTCTCCAGTTGCTACCCTGTCCGCTGAAAACAAATAAGAGCTTCTTGTTACCTATTTTAGCAATGCCAGAAGAAAATGTCAATTTTCCTTCAAGGTTATTGTCTGCAAAGGATAACAAAGAATTGGATGCATCGGCAAAAGTACTGAAAAGAACTGCTAATCGATGATCGTGTTGACTGCGTCTTTCAATGAGTGAATAACACAGATTTAGCTTGAATTGGGCTTCTTCGGGTTGCTGTTTTAGCCAGGAGTTGGCAAATTGCTTTGCAAGGCTGCGAAGTGCATCTTCTGACCGAGCGGACAAAGTGAGGATGTAGATATCCCTGCTACAACAACCAACGTTAGGTGTTTGTACATCCCCATAATTGATTTCCCTCAAAATTGCATGGACATTCGATCCTCCATATCCAAACGAGTTAAGAGCTGCGGTTCTGAGCTTTCCATCGCCTGTGATCCATTTCTCACACTTTTCCTGGACCATGATTCCTTTTTCCGAAAGCTTTAATTTTGGGTTTTGAACTTTTATACCCAATGTTGGTAAAAACATTTTTCTTTTGATCATCAAGCTCACTTTTATCAAACCTGTTAAGCCTGATGCTGATTCAGTATGGTTTACATTTGATTTCACAGAACCAATACGAAGAACTCTCGATTTCATTGCAATCTTGTCACAATACGTCTCGGCGATTGAAGCAGTTTCTACAGCATCGCCGATTGCTGTACCTGTTCCATGAGCCTCGACATACTCGACGTTAGCGGCCTGTACTCCTGCTTCTTCCAAAACTGTAGCTAGAAGCTTGGCTTGTGTTTTTTGGCTTGGGGCTGTGATCGGCACTGCATTTTGACCATCGTTGTTCATTCCGCAAGCTAAAATCTCACAATAAACATCGTCACAATCAGCTAAAGCCAGCTCAGTGGGTTTCAAGACAACTGCCGCAAAGCCTTCACCGCGGCCATACCCATCACCCGAAGCATCGAAACTCTTACATCGTCCGTCTGGTGCCAGTAGTCCCCCAATACTAAAAGTCATTTGAACAGCATGGTCTAATATGACATTTGGTGCACAAACAATTGCAATATCGCACTGGCTACTGAAAAGGCATTCTTGGGCGATCTTGAGTGCGGTAAGGGAGGAAGAACACGCCGTGTCAACGGTAAGGCTGGGTCCTGTAAGATTTAAACAAAATGATATTCGATTGGCTAAAATAGAAGCTGTTGCTCCAGTAGAATAAAATTGGTCCATATTAACTCTGTTATCTTCATGCATCAGTCTTACAGAGTAATCTAAGTTCATTGCACCCACAAATACCCCTGTTTTGCACTGCTGAAGATCTTCAAGGCGAAGTCCAGCGTCTTCGATTGCTTCGTATACTACCTGAAGTAATATTCGTTGTTGCGGGTCCATAGCAGGTGCTTCTTGCGGAGAGATATTAAAAAAGCCAGCGTCGAAACCTCTTATGTTCTCAAGGAAAGAACCGTGAACAGTGCAATGTCTTTTTCTCACAAATCGCTTTGGGTTATAAAACGCCTGAAACGTATCGTACTCTTCTGGGCGATTTAAAGGATATGTTGAAACAGTACATTGTTCCTGAGTCAGCAGCTCCCAAAATTGTTCTTTATTTTGGGCTTGTGGATACCTGCAGCCAATACCAATAACGGAAACAGTTCTGCTTTGGAGTTTTTTTCCAGGTTTTTTGTTGATCATATTCACGTCCCATACCTGTTGTTTGTTAGGCTTAGTCAAAACGTTCAACTCAAAATATTCGGTAAGTGCCAATTTGTTTACAAACTTTTCAACAAATTTGCTTGAAAGCAGCATGATTGTGGGTAAAAGAACCAAACTGTGAAACAATGACAAAGCTAAAAACACAGGGAGGACACCAACAAAAATTGAAGAAAAATTTGGAAAAATGAAACCTAGTGAGACAGAGCAAGCAACTGCAATTGATATTCCAGTTATAATACATGGTCCAATTGATCGTAAAGCTGCTACTGTGCGTTCCTCAACAGTTCTTTCTGAAGATACTGATCGCACTTGCACAATAATGATGTTGAAATATAGTACCATTATCAGACCAATGAACAAGCACGTGTACGAAAGTGGGTTCCACGAAACATCCCATAGAATCAGCAGAGTAATTAACTCTTCTACATGAAGAACGTAAGACATGACAAGAAGTATTCCGACGCGAATACTTGCACAAAATAGTTGGGAACACAGTATGAGTGTAAGTCCTATGACAATAAGGGTCTTGAAGGAAAAATCTTTTTGTATTTGAAGCATGTCCAGAGAAAGGAATTTACGAGATGCAGCTACTAGAATGTATTTGTTATATGGCATTATATCATCACGTAGCGACTTCATACGATCGAAGTCAGATGAAAATTTACCCGTATATTTGAGGTATAAATGGATACGGGACTCGCCAACTTTAGTTGTGTTTTGTGGGCTTTTCACAAGTGTGATATCTCCTCGAAAATGTTTATTGTCTGGAAGTGCCAAAAATTCCTGAAGGCAAATGTAAAACTGAGAACCAGAGCATTTGGTAGCGTTCATCTTAGACCAATCAAGAAGTGATGAGAGCCAATTCGAACCTTTTTTGTCATTTTCGTATTTTTCACTTAATTTGTGAAAGATTTTAAGGATTTTTTTCTGCCCTGCCACATCTTCAAAATCAGTGGTGTCTTTGAGGATAATACCAACATCTGTCTCTCCAAAGTAATTAAGATCTACCGTTTGAAACTGGAGGTAATACAACGAGGTAGAAAAATCCATGTTTTCTTGAAAGCGCATTCCATTAGATACAATTTGGGTATAGGCGCAAGACACAATAATTCCAAAGGTAATAAAGACCACTCCAAATTTTGAAGGAATACTTGTTAAAAAACGGCCCAACCTCTCCATCACTGGAATTAATTTCCCTCCGCAAACATTTTTCTTAGTTGGAAGTGTACTCTCGCACTCTCGAAGAGATAACCTTTGACGAACTGATATTTGGCGCCATTGCCTGAATAAAAGATCCAAGCAAGCAAGAGTAAAAATCTTGGATATGAAATATCCTATTAGTATTGCTACAACGGCAAAAAAGTAAGAGTCGTTTATTCCAGAGACAGGTGATAGAAGGGAAAAACCAAAAACTATTGCTCCAAAAACAGTTGTATTCGTTAGTACAACACCCACTCTAGATACACAACCACCGATTTGATGCCATAGCGAGCTGTCTTTGTGTTGGTCCAATTCAAAGATGATGAGTAGGATCTCAGTTAATTCTTTACCAGCAACAAATGCAACAGGTATTAATACAGAGTTTGAATAAGGATATCCGACTAGGAAACCAAACGAAATGGAACTGAAGATGCTCATCGAAGTGGAGAACACGGCCAAAGTAAATACACGCGCAGTTCTTCGTGAACCTGTAAACAGTTTTAGAATCAAGAAAGCTAACAGAAGAATCGACGGTACACAGATAGCTAGAGGTAATATCTGTGGCGTAAAAATCTTTCTTAACTCAAGTTCGTAATCTCCAGCAGATGAAAAGTAAATATAGGGACAAGAAGATTGTGTTTTCATGGTCCTCATTTGAGAAATAAACACCTTTTCCCACTCGTGCACAAGAGTCTTCTCTGTAGATGAATTTGGCTGCTTTAGGTAATAAGTCAGTTTCATCGCTGCTGCCGATATGTTATAGTTAGTGCCTCTTTTAATTATATTAAGCTTGCTGTATACTTTGTTTATCTCATGATGTTTATTGAGGCCGTTAGGAAACTCTGCTAATCTCTTCCAGCGGCTTACAAATACCTCAGTGAAGTTAGAAATTAAATTACGGTTGTAACTTAGCACTTCAAGAGGGGTTGACATTTTGCACTGCATATATTTCGTTATGTGCTCATTCTTCAAGCAAATACTTTGAAACCCACTAATATTAATTATGACGTTATGAATGGTCAAAGCGTCGCGAAGACAGTCTTCATTCAGGACATTGTTTGATTCCGGAACAAGGATTACTTCTTGTCTTCTAGCATATTTTCCAAAATGTTTTTGTAGTGTCTGTATGCTAGAGGCCGAGTCTGAATGGATTGGATAGAAAGATCTTTTATAGATTTCAACTCTATGCATACGAAGAATTCCAAGACTGATTAACAACATAATAAACAAAGTAATGAAAAGGGCTGGTTTTGGATGGCGGCCGATGAATGTGCCAAGCTTTTCCATAAGCGTCTGACATTTTAGCAGTGGATAATGGAGAAACACAATACAACGTACAGCACCCGCCTTGCATTTATTTGTCCGTT